>QZLH01000299.1:0-53292 GCA_003833135.1 Oehlia diaphana | reverse complement strand
AAAAAAATTTGATTGGCCATCAACCAATAGTTGGTTAATAATCGCCATAATTTTGATGTCGATCCTATTTTGAGCCAATTTTCCGAAGTCGGTTTGGAGTCGGCTCGGCTCAATTTTTAAAAGTTAATAAAATTATTTCTAACTAATAAGTTTCTTCTTTTTTTGATTATCCTGAAAGATAACCAATTCCTTTATTATTAACAGGATTTTTAGCTCAAATAAGTTCGAAACCCACTAGATATAACGTCGGCTCAAAAGCCGCTCGAAATCACGTGATCCGAGCGTTCCCATCCCTAGTGGGATCCTGTATTATTTTCTTCTTTAAACATAAGTAATTCATCATAAATTAATTTAGATTGAGGAGACAAAAAACCTGTCTACTACAATTACATCTGTAGTACCGATGAGTCTGATTGGCAGAATGTCAGCACTTATAAGAAAGTTATTATATTTGCTCGTATCATATATCTCGAGTTTCCGATGTTTGAAGATTTGGAGTAACTTTCTTAGATGAGGCATGTATCTGTCTTTTTGATCTCTCTCGGGTCTATCATCCCATTGAAACGCATCACTCCTCGTTTCATATACTAGATCAAAATCGATTGTCTCAAATTCGAGTTTCCCATTCGATACGTTTGATTTTGGATATACCTACATCAGATCTTTTACTAAATTCTCCAAAGTATTTAATTTTTGAATAACTTTCTGGTTATTCTCGTTATTTTCCTTAATAACTATTGGAACCGGTTAAAAAAACCAACAGTCATTTACAATCATTTTGTTGGTTCTGGCAAAGCTTAAATCTTAAAATTAATAATACAGTTCGTAAATATAAATACCTTTTTCTAATAATTTCTTTTTCCTCTTTGGCTCAATAGTCTCAAAAGTTAGATATTGTGCACTTGTACTTGCAATGCTATTACTGCTAATATTGTCATTATAATTATTTGAGAACGTGAAAATACTGGCATTTTTTTGCGGTGATTTCATCATTTGTATTAACTGAATTGTTTATATCGGTTAATTGGCCTTTAGCCTTTAAAAAATTAGGAAAATATGAGAAATACTTCCAAGAATGTAGATAGTACATACAGTAACTGGTTCCTCCTCTGGAATCAGTAGATCTTTACCAACTGCGCTTAACTGATTGAACCTGAAAAACATGCAAGAGCGCTGTGCTTACAGGACGAACTTACAAACTTGCACCAAATACAGAAGGCAACTTGCCTACTAAAAGGCTACAACCTTAAGATAAACCACTTATCATACTTTCTTTTTATCAATTTTCTTATCGCTTTTTCTATTTAATAAGCATCCCGTAATTCTTCTGTACATAGTCTCTAATTATATAAAGAACATTATAAAATATCCCGTTGTTGTTTTTTTTCTGACCAAAATTATCAGAAACTTAGGAAGTAAAATGTTCAAGAGACCATTTTTCGTGGGGAACTAGCTCAAAGCATTGAATTCATCTAAAAGAGAATATGTTTATTGAGTGGCGGGAAATAACTTAAATTAAATATAGAATTTAAAACAAGAGCAAATATTGTTGAGTTGTTGCTCTAAAAATAAATTCGAAATTGAGAAAAAGCACGATATTTTTTACTAAAACAAATCAAAAAAATTAAGAAAAAAGGAGTTAATATAATTCTGATTGTTCGGGTTTTTGATCGCAAAAAAAATTCTAAGTTGCACGATTTCATCATCTAATATGTATCAACCTAATAGGGATGTTATGTTCCAAATCCAGTCAAACTCGGTTTAAGACCAGCTTACAATAAACCATTTTGTTTAGCTTATTTATTAAGAATGTATTGGTAAGCAAGTTAGTATAGTTTTAATTAATTTTTTTTTTGTTTTTAAGAGTTTAAAAACCGATTTGAGCAATAAACACGTGATAAGTTTGAGCATGTTTATTTGGGTTCTAGCTTAAACTCTGTTTTAACATCACTCAAAACTCATACTTGGAATTAAACGAAAAATTGATTTAAATATTAACTTTCATGGAATTAAAAACCCGATCAAATTGAATAGGCTTACTGTATTGTTAAATTTCAACGTTACGAGAACCACTGGTGAATATATTATGAACATGTGGCCAATCAAGAGAATTACAATTTACAACTGCCCACAATAAATAGGTTACATTGAAAATATTGACAAAAACCGGGCCATAATTTATTTTCGCATACTTTGTGTAGTTTTACATGTCAGTATGTATCAGTATGTTATTCTTTACACTCTAAAGAAATTAATCTACTATCTTCAAGACACAGCTATGAAAACAGGATCTAATACAGGTTCTACTTATTCAAAATGTGGACGACCAAAGAATATTTGGTCAATCAATATGTTGCAAGGCATGCAAGCTACAGTATATTATTACATCAAACCTTTTTAAGTAACACACCGTCTAGGATTGAATTTCAACACTAATGCTTAACGCATTAGTTATTTATATATAAAGCATCTTTATTATTTCAAGATGGGCTAGACCTAAACTGATAAATTACTTACGTAATTAATCCAACAAAAGCCCAAGACTCTTAATCATGGAAGTTTTAAAGTATCTTGAAATGAAAGAAACTCTTATTAACAAATCTTTCTTGTGTTAGAAAACAATGCAGATATTCTTAATCAATTAAAAAATATCCTCCAGCTTTTAGTTAGTGAATTATCAAGTTAAAAAAATGACGATTTAATGAGTTAATAATTGATATCATTGGTTATTTTCATTTAATAACAATGTTTTTAAGTATATCTTGTGAATTTTATTTTTACAATTAAATCACGTTACTTATTCAGTAAATTTTAGTGTATTACCATACTGTATTAATGCAATTTTGCCAATTCTTTTAATAAGTGGCGGTTTATTATTTCATTTTTTATTACTACCTAATGGCTACTCGTTTCACAATAGGAAAAGATTCTTTTCTTTATTCATTAAATTTCCATGCTCTGACTTAATTCTTTCTCTCTCTTCTTGCATCAAATTATATCTTACTTCTTCCAAGATATTGATAAACTTCTTTTAATAAGTGGCGGTTCATTATTTCATTATTTATTACAACCCAATGGTTACTCGTTTCACAATAGGAAAAGATTCTTTTCTTTATTCATTAAATTTCCATACTCTGACTTAATTCTTTCTCTCTCTTCTTGAATCAAATTATATCTTATTTCTTCCAAGATATTGATAAACTTTGCTTTTAAGATTTTTGTATCACTTTTCACGGTATTTTTAGAGTTTAGATGTACGTAATCATGTAAATTACATTGGCAAGTTTCTTGTGTAAAGCAAATGGAAGCAATTCGAGTTGATAAAAGTATATGTTTAAGTCGTGAATGTTGCGAGAATTTATTGTATAGTGCTTTGCGCAAGATATTTTCTAGCAAAATATTTCTGTCATGAGAATTTATTTCCATCAAAGAAGCTTTTTCCGTTTCGCTTTTCATAATATGAACTATTATAAAAAAAAAAAAAATTTAATAAAATATTTTATAGAAAAGTAATTCATTTCATTTTTCTTACAATATTGCTTGACGTCGGGCCAAATTTTATCATCGATTCTCATTGCTGCTGGATAAGAATTATTGAATTCATGATAACAAATTGTAATTTTCTTCTCGCCAAATAAAGTAGTCGTTCCATTGATCTCCTTGTTACAATCGCCCTATTAACAAATTATTTCTATTAAAACAAATGTTTAAAAAATTCTATGGCAAATTTAAAATACTCACATTATCGAAATATGACATTATTTGTGGGGCGATATCAGAAACTTCAATACCTTGAATACACGCCGTAGCTTTAGCAACTCTACATTGTTCATCAATCCACGGACGCCTTGTTTTATATACGTTAGGCCAAATTATAACAATATCCAAAATTTTTTGATCAAAATAAGCTCGTAGTAGATTTAATAAAGCTGTGACAGTGCTGATAGGAAGTATAGGTTCCGAAGTAATAAATATGATAATGTCCCAATTATTCGACCAACAATTGATGACAACATCGGTAATAAGCTTAGCAATTGGTACGATGTTTACATGATCTTGAATTTCACGAAATAAGGCGTGAAACCCATGTGCATTACACTCTTGTTGAAAAAAACGATTGTTTAAATCATAATTAAATGAGATGAACAATGCGATATTATGAATCGGTTTAGATTGCTTTATTGTAATAAATGCATCATCCGGCAAAGAATCAAATGTTAGTCCTTGAATGAACGGGGCATGTTTTGTCTTTTGCACATCATCACTAATATTATTCCCATTCTTAATAGACAAGTTTCGTAATTTACTCTCCAAGGTTGATATAACAGCTTTCGATTGATTTACGTTACAAGGAGCATAATTATTTGAATTTAAACAAAATGACGCGTTAACTTGTTCTCTGACGTTTTCTAAATATCCTAAAGTAACCATTCCCTCTTGGAGATTATGAAAACTATCACCATGTTGCGAATCGGTATTGTAATTCTCGAGCAAAAAATTCTTATTAAAATAATTCGTAGAAGAAGCCATAGTTTATAAGAATTTTAAGAATTAAGTATAAGAAATATAAAAATTGTAAAACTTAAGAAAGAGATACCAATTACACCAATAATCATTCGATTCTTATCAAATGATTAATCAATAGCGCAATGGTTTTACTAAAAATTGAAACTTGCACATGTTCTATTGCCAAATTTTCGTTGTCACATGATATAAATTAAAAAAAAATTACGTTGAATTAAGACGTTCGATTTACCATCGACAATAAAGCTAACAAATACTTTGTTTCATTATTTCATATAAACATATAAACACTAAAATACAAAGATACTTTTAGAAAAAAATTATGATTGATAATTATGATAATCATATAATCTCAATAAATTTCTTTCCAACATTGCGATAGTAACTTTACCTACAGCCGGAACATAAATACTAGCTTTTTCTTTAATATTATCATTAAAATTTTTAAATGCAGAAAAATTTATTGCTACAACTCCATCACGTAATAAATCAGTAGGAACTTTATAAGAAGGTGTTGGAACTCCAGTTACCACTACATCTGAAAACGGTAAAATTTCTTCAATCTTTAAATTTGTATCCCGAACCTAGTTAAAAATAAAATAATATTAAATAAAAGAGAAAAACTTTCTTAAATAAATTTAATTTTGATTTATTTGATACCTCGTGTTTTTTTAATTTCAAACCAGTTCCACGATGGAATTCTTGAACATTATTTATGTCTACAGAATATACTTTTCCTCCATCATTAGCCAATAAAGCAGCGAGGGGACGTCCAACAATTTCACTACGATTAATTATAGTAATTACACGTCCGTGTAATCGATCTCCGTATGGCAGAACTGAATTATACACTCCAATATATTCTAATACCTAAAAAGCGTTTTAGGAGATCATGAGATTATCCAGGTAAATTACACACATATATAAAATAGACTGTAAAGGTATATACCTTAACTATTGCCAATGGAGTGCAAGGGATAATGCATTTCTTAGTTTGTTTTTCGTCAAGATATCGTTTATTATGATACATATTATATATGTACTTATGACATAATCCTTCCACATCTTTTGAAGCATTAACAACATTTTGAAGATATTGATCCTAAAAAAAAACTTAAATTATAACTAAAAAAATAATCCTCTTTTTTTTTAAAAAAAAAGAAGCCTTTTTAGCTTACCTGACGATCTCCAAATACAGGATAATAAATCATTATACCGTGTATGCTGTCATCCTCGTTAGCTTCAACAATTTGATCTTCTAATTGTTCTTTATCACATTTCCTTAGTTCAAAATTTACACCGGTTTCTTCACAAGTTTTCGATGTAGATTCAGCATACTTTACAGCTGCAGGATCCTCATTGGCAAGAAATCCGACAAGTTTTGGTTTAATTCCACGAGATTTTATTGTGGCCTTTAATTCTTCTCTATAAGGTTTTAACACCAAATATTGTAGTGAACTTTTATTGTAGTTTTGACGTAGGTTATAATTTAAGTTTTGATGATGGTGGTAATATGATCGAGTCTTGATTATCCACCTATTATTTTTTTTTTTTAGTTTTTATATAACTAAATTCTATCTTCTTTTGTTTCTTCATTTATTCATCATTTTTTTTCTCTTGATTTTTTTTGTTTTAAAACTTGTAAACATTCTGGAAAGATGTCTAGGCAGGAAAAGAAATATGTATTTTAAATTCTATAAAATAAAAATTTACCTATAAGTTGAAGAAATTTCTTTTGATAAGATAACTTTACACGGCATGTCTGTAAAGAAAAAAAATATATTCGATTGTTAAATAAAATACAAAAAAAAAATTTTCATAAAATTTCACGTACCTAAAATATAAATAAAAAAACAATTTTTTTTGCGATAGAACTTCCCGTTTTTATAGATAATCTTTTTTTTAAATCTGTGCAATTATTTGTAGATCAAAAAAACACGTATTTTTTTTTTGTCTTTCAAAAGAGCTGATTTTCTAAAATGAAAAGTTTAAATTTACTTTCACAAAAAATTTCTTCTTGTCCTTATAAGCTTGGAAAAACTTTTTTAATCAATCATGAGGATGAAACAGTATATCTTTTAAAATTCTCTAGTTCTTTAACCCATTTTGAACTTATTAAACATAATGATTCAGAGGTAATGTTTACAATTATAATTAAACCGGTTCTCTTTTTTTTCTTATACATTCTATTGACATTGCTAATTAATTTGCTTTCGACTTATTCGTCCTTTTCTTTTAGGTAATAGCAATGTGGGCAAATAAAGAAGACATTGCAGATTTGGATTCAATAGTTTGTGGAATGCATTTTTCAGTATATGATCAAGCTATATATATAGCGTTTCATAATGGTGATATTGTATCTGTTCACTTGGATTCATCGGAAGAAGAGGTAAATATATAAAATCTTTAATCAAATTATTATTTATATCAATTATTTATGGTTTTTTTTTTAAAAAAAAATAGGTTGAAGTTGTTGGTTCAATTGAATCGAAGATCCAATGCATGGAATGGAGTCCGGATGATGAATTAGTTATTTTTGTTACTGGTGTGAAATAATTTATATTTGAATCATAATTACGATTAAATATTATTGGATATTAAAGTAATATAATATTATTATTTTACAGGAAATAATACAATATTGGTAATGACTAAGGATTTTTATGTGATAACAGAATTTCCAATTAACGTGGAAGAAACTGGAGAAGGTGATTAATAATTTATGGAATTTGAAATTTTATTCATTAAACTAATATAGATTCACTTTATTTGAATAAGCTGTTAGTATAAATGTTGGATGGGGAAAAAAAGAAACACAATTTCATGGATCAGCCGGAAAATCTGCTGCACAGAACAAAGTAGATATTTCTGGTTTTGCTATGTCTCAAGATGATGATTTAAAACCACGTTTATCATGGATAGGAGATGGGAGCATGTTTTGTTGTTCAATAGTTGATCCTAATAAAGGTGATTATTATACAGAAGAAACAATTTGATAGTTTATTTTGATTTAATATTTGGAATGTAATTTAGGACTTCGAGTTATTCGTGTTTATAATAGAGAAGGTGTGTTACAATATACTAGTGAACCCGTTGATAAACTTGAACACGTATTATCATGGAGGTATGAATTGTATTTTCAAGGATTTTTTTTTTACAATTATCTACAATTATGTAAATTTTTTTAAGGCCATCAGGAAATTTGATTTCTTCAAGTCGGAGATTACCAGATAAGCATGAAATTATTTTCTTTGAAAAAAATGGATTAAGACATGGAGAATTTTCATTACGTGAAACACAGACTCATAAGGTAGAGATCATTTTAATTTTTAAATAATATATGCATCTCCATATGAAGCTATTTATACTTTTGTAGATTATTGAAATTTTGTGGAATTGTGATTCTACAATTTTAGCTGTATGGATAGAGAGAATAATATCAGATAACGAACAATCAAGTTGTGGTATTTATGATTTCTTTTTATAATAAATTTTATTTGAAGGTTTTAATTATTTAATAATTATTTTAATAAATTATTAGTACAGTTATGGTATATGAATAATTATCATTGGTACTTAAAACAAGAAATTCAATGTCAAATTGGTGATAAAATAACTAGTGTTGCTTGGGATGTTGAAAAAGCACTAAGATTACATTATACCACAACAAGTAAGAATTAAAGTGATCGCCTAATTTTGAAAACATTTTAGACGCATTGTTAAATATATTAAAATTTACTATTTCCATAGATCACTATTATTGTCTGGATTTCTGTTGGGACGTGTTTAGTGCAAATACAATTTCAGACAAAAATGTTGCTCCAGTTGCTGTTATTGATGGATGTATCCTTTAATATTTTTTTATGATATTGGATTATAGGATGGGAGTATATGAATATTGAAGTAATATTAATAGACCTGGATAATAATGAATAATTAGTATAATTAATTCCTTAACATCACATATCAATCTAATAGCTTCCGTAAATCTTACACCTTTTAGAGTGATGAATGTACCGCCACCAATGTTTGCATTCTCCGTGCAACTTTCAAATCCGGCGTCTTGTGTATCATTCTTACCAAATAAAAATGGTGGAAATAATTTTGCTGTACTTGAAGCCAATCAGCAAATTACACTGTTTGAGTGGAGCGGAGCGTTTGAAAGACCTATCAAGGCCCCAACATGTATAGGATCTTTTCAGTATGTATTATATAATATATAATATAGTGCGACTACCAGGATCATGTGGATCATGTATAAGTGATATTATGGCGTATGATGCTAATATACTGACCTCAGTGATCTGGATATCACTATTTTGGACGTAGCCAGGGTTAAATAGTTATCAGTATTTTCCTAAATGCATGATCTTGTGAGTCTACACTACTCACATCTCGGTGATATTATACCCTCTTTCACGATAACCATCATTTACATATTATAATTATCACTAACTATTAAATATCTTTTATGATCTATCTAGAGTTAAAGATTCAAACAATGATCAAGGAACATTGAGACAAATCATATGGTTTAATCAATCAATTATATACGGTTTATGTTCAATCAAATGTGAAAATAATTACGATAAATTGGTCGTAATTTATTTGACCTATGATGAGAATGGCAAAGCAAAGTACATGTCAAATGAAAAGCATAATCTTTGTCAAAGTATTTTAAGATTATACTCTAACTCAAATAACGAAGAATTGTGGTTTGAAAATACTCTTGGAAAAGTTTTTAAAGGTATTAATATGATTAAATTTTAGCGATAAGTAATATACGAAAAATTTTGTATTAACAGAAAATAAAATTTTCCCCACAATAATTTTAGTTAAAATATATATAGATCAAATTAATAAATTTATTGAAAATAATGATCCAGGAGAAAAGTTAAAAATACAAAATGATCCTTTTACTAGTTTTCCTGAAGTATGTAATTGGATATCTTCAACTGAAATCGGGAGAGATGAAAGAAATGAGGTAAATTAAATTTATAAAATAATGTTTCTTTTCAACAATATTGAAATTTATTCTTAAATTTATTTAGATTGTGATAATAGGATTGAGTGAAAACAACAAGTTATATGGGAATAATACACAAATATCAACGGATTGCACGTCATTTTTTATACATAATGATTTTCTTATATCTACCACCTTAAATAATAATGTCAAATTTTTACCACTTCAAGCTAATTTATCGGGTAAAATATTTTAAAATTATCTTAATAATCTAAGAGTTATCTAATCATATACATAAAATATATTTGAATTATAGATTGGGAGAGTTTTAACAATAATGAGTCCCATCCTTATCATGAAACTATGAGAAAGGTAGAGAGAGGATCAAAAATAATATGCGCAGTTTATTTTGATGTTTTTCTTATATTACAGGTAATTCACATTAATATTTAACATATTGATTATTCTTGAATAAGTTATTGATTTTTTGTATTAATTTAAGATGCCTAGAGGAAATTTGGAAACTGTTCATCCACGAGCTTTAGTTTTGGCATCTGTACGAGAATCATTAAATCGGTAAATTGAAATTTTTATTTCGCATATAATCTCTTTTAATATATATTTATTTATGGTCTAAACTGACCCTCTTTTATTAAAAAAAATATATTTTTCTTCTTAGACTCGATTATTTATCAGCTTATATGACTTGTAGAAGACATAGAATTGATCTAAATATTTTATATGATCACGAACCTAAATTATTCTTGAACAATGTTGAATTATTTATTAATCAAGTTGAAAACGTCGATTATTTAAATTTATTCTTATCAAGTTTAAGGTAAACTTATTTTGTTATTGTTACAGATAATGGATATTCCAAATATTTGTTAAAAGGCTATATTTGTTTTTTATATAGGAATGAAGATGTGACTAAAACTATGTACCCTAAAATCACTATAGGTTCAAAACCTAATCCATCTGATAATACTGAGTAATTTTTTACTTTACATATAATTAACGTCATAAATATGAGATTTTAAAAAGCTTTTTTTTTTTAAAAAAAAAAAATAGGTCTCAAGATGTTTCAAAGAAAGTCAATATTATATGTGATGCAGTTCTTGGAGTTTTAGAATCGAAAGATTCTAAAAAATATCTTCAATCCATAATAACAACTTATGTAAAAAAATCTCCACCAGAATTAGAATCTGCTTTAAATTTTTTGGCCAAATTAAAAGGTAATAACAAAATAACTAAAATTTATTTCTTATCTGCTTACATATCTATTTACTTAATTTATTTTGTATTTTTTATTATAAACTATCGATTAGATCAAAACTTAAATCTTGCAGAGGATGCAGTAAAATATGCAATATTCTTAGTGGATGCAGATAAATTATTCGATGTCGCATTGGGAATGTATGATTTTAGTTTAGTGCTTTTGGTTGCTCAGCAATCTCAAAAGGTAATTTTGATCTATTACAGTATCATGTTTTATAATTTACAATTTTAAATTACTTCATGCGTATTTTATTTCTATATTTTTTAATAAGGACCCAAGAGAATATTTGTCATTTTTAGCAGAACTTGAAAATCATTCGAAATATTATCAAAGATTTAAGATTGATGATCATCTTAATAGATATGAGAAGGCCTTATATAATTTAAGTTTAGCGGGTAATAAAAATATTTATTTACGTTTTACTTTTTTTAATTTGTATCGATTCTTAATTTTATCAAAAAAATTAATCAATTTTTAGGTGAAAATTATTTTGTGCAATGTTTGAAATACCTCCAAGAACATCAACTCTATAAATCGGCTATTAATATTTTTGCTAATGATAATGAAAAATATAAAGTAAGAAGAATTAAAGATTTTTATTTTATTTTATTAAAAAAGTCCCTTTTCATTTAGTTGGTTTGTATTTATTTTTTTTTTTTACAGAGAGTCATGGCTGTTTATGGAGATCATCTGAGCAAAGAGTCTAATTTCGAAGAAGCTGGATTAGGTAAAAATAAATTTCTTTTAATATGGTTCTTTTCTCAATAATCATTAAAAATTTTTTTGATATAATTATTTATCTAGCGTACATTTTGGCTGGAAATAAATTTAATGCGCTCGAAGCTTACAAAAATTCAGAAGTGTGGCGTGAAGCATTTGCTATTGCTCAGGAATTAAAATATTCTTCAAACGACTTGTTTCTATTGTCCAAAGAACTTTCAGGTATATATATTTATTGGGATATCGATTTATTCTTAAAAATTTACCTAATTTAACATCATTATATATTTTTTTAGAAAGATTGGCCGATAAAAGACAGTACCAAGAAGCTGCTCAGATATTATTAGATTACACAAGGGTTGGTAATTTTTTTAGATTTAAATAATTATATTAAATATTAAAGTATAATTGGTTTTTTTGCATAGCAACCTGAAGATGCTATCGTGTTACTTAATAAAGGACATCATTGGAAAGAGGCCATACGTATTGTAAGTAAATTAATTTAAATCGTCCTCAAATCACAATTGCTAAATTCATTTTATTGTAGTCTTACATGTATGATAGAGTTGATCTTATAGAGACTAATGTTAAGCCTAGCGTTCTTGAAGGTATGTTGATGTGTAAAAATACAACTGTATTATAATGTATTAATATATTTTATCATAGGACATAACAATCTACTTCAGGATATCAATTCTATGTCGGATCAGTTAAATCTGCAAACTTCGCGATTACAAGAAGTCCTTCTTAATAAGGCTAAGCAACATGGTGAGTAAAATATTAGTAAAAATTTCATAAAAGGGTAGAGAAAGCTTTATGTTTTTTTTTAACATCTTTCTCATAATAGATTTGGAACAATTTGATAATGACGAATCAATAGAGAATGTTGATGTATTTTCTGACACAAGTTCTATGGCAAGTAAGTTTACTAGATATACGAAATCAAATACCCAATTGAGCATCCAGTCTACAAGAAGCGGGTAAATATAACTATTTTAAATTTATTTTGTTAATTATCTATAATAAATCATTTACTTTATAAATATTGTTATTATATAGGAAAAGTGCTAAGAGTCGTAGACGAGCTGAAAGAAAGAAAGCTCGTGGAAAGAAAGGAAGTATATACGAAGAAGAATATTTGTATGATTCTTTAAGAAGATTAATTGAAAGATTTAATAGTACCAAAGGTGAATACATGATTAATTAATTTTTTTTTTTTTTTTTGAATTATAAATCAAATAATAATATTTCTTATACTTTCATCTTTTTTTTTTAGTGGAAATAGCGAACTTGCTGAGTTGTTTAGTAACATTGGGGTATTTGAAAAATGCGCAACAAATACAAAGTGTATTTGAAAATTTAGAAGAAAAGATCAAAAATAATATTGATAAAATATTTGTTACACCTTCAAATACAACAACGAATATAACATCAACGGTCAATGTTAATAATAATTCAGAGGTTTTGGATAATCAGCAGAATAATATGGTAAATTTGGCGATTTATGAAAAACCAAAACTAAATCAAATTAATTGGAAATTACAAATTATATAATGGTACAAATGTAGTAATAATACAATTTTATTATTTATTTGATAACAAAATTATTTACAGTAGATATTTAATACTGTGTTAATAATAATTACAAAATTAATCACTCGTAGTTTATTAATTTTAATCTCAAAATTCTTTCAATCTATCCCATTCATTATTAAATCATCAAAAACTGTTGAAGGAGTTGGTTGTTGTTATGATAATTTTGTTGGTTACTAATAAAATTTTATAAATTTTGAACTCTTATTTCTTTTATTTTTATTTCCCCTTGTTATTTTTGGCTTGCATCTTTGTCTTTGTATTTCTAATGTTAACCGGTAGATTGTAACATATCAAAAGAATTTATTATTTCTACGTAATCATCATAAAATTCATCAATAAAAACAAAAATGTCATAACCGACATCGAAAAAAAGAGCATATTGAAACTTCGCAGGTTAAATTTTTATAGATGTCCAGACTATTATCACCATAGTTTTTCTCCATTCAATCCAATAAAGTCAAAAACAGTACTTTTGTCCTTAAAATTTAATCAAGCTTCAAGTCTTTCTCCCATAATAATTAATTCGTTTAAAACGCATGTTCATGTGTCAATTGTTCATGTGAAAATTCTCGTTGCACAATCGGACTATCTATCCTTCGACCAAAAAAATGCACAGACAAACTGTACCGCTTACGCAGTAAAACAACTTATCAGTTATCCATATAAACTCATGCAATTAATTTGTCCAAGACAATAAATTAATGAATAGTGATTATGAAAATTGCCGTGAATAGTCTTATAGCGATGCATGCGACATTAATATTTTCTATTTATAAATAGAGCTTGAAAATTTCTCTAAAAAGAAAAAGAAAAAGAACCATTTTTTAAAAAAAAATAAAAAAAATAAACCCTCAAAAAAAAAAAATTTTTTTTCAAAAATCATTAACATCATATATATATATATATACAGTATATAAATATGGCTACTTCACGATCTTATCGGCGTATACCTCGTGCTCTTAATACCGCTAACTTGAATCAACGAAGTAGGCAACTTCAACAACAAAATTTGAACCTAATTAGAAGAATTCGATCGCGACCTATCTCTCGACGTCTTCATGTTCAAAATATTAACATGATTATCAGTCTCCCACAACAACAAAGCAATTTTCCACATGTTGATTCTTTTTTTAACGGGAATTCGTTTCCTTGATAAAGAGATTACGAAAAGTCGTTTTTGAAATTTTACCCTTGAAGACGCTACAGTTTAATATTTATAGTAAAATTTTCTTCATTTTTATTTATAGAATTAATTTAATATTCACCAATTAAAAATTTTAAAAATCTAGATGCATGTAATTTAAATCATACATATGCAATATTTATTATTTTTAAATCACATTAATTACTTTACTACACAAATAAGGTCAATAAGGTTTTTAGGCATAGATATAACAGTAATCTTTTATATTTTAAATTAATTATTGAAATAGAATAAATAAATACTTTCTTTATTGCTTTAAAATTTTCAAGTGAAACAGTTGACAGATCATCCAAAAGATAAAATCATCAATTCACGTGTTGAATATGATCGGCAAACACGAGTATGATTACCATAAATAGCCATAATAGTAAATCAATTTAAAATTTTTTTTTTTAAAAAAAAATCTTCTTCGTAGAATAATGTCCTCATATTCAAACATTTCTAATGTTCGTTCAGCTAAAGAATTTATAAATTTCCTAACAAACTTGGATTATCCGGGTGTATCAGATTTACAACCGGAAAAAATATCTTGGGCGTATGAAAATTTAGAAACGCGTAATATACTCAATTGGTTATGTACAAATATTGATATTGAACAAAACGTTCTTGATGTTAAAGATGATTGGATGTAAGTTCTGTAGATCCACGTATTTATTGGTATGACAATATGAATTTAATTCATTTAACAGCATTTATTGATTTTATCTCAGTAACCCTTCCACTTTAAGGAAGACACAGTAGGTATTATATTATTTGAAGAAATTCTGATGAAATGGATGTAATTTTTTAATTTATGTTAATTTTTTTAGAAAGGAAATAGAAAGTATCGAAAATGAGGTTGAATCTAAACAAAATTCTCAGGAACATTTGTCATATCATATCGAACAACTCGAGTAATTAAAATTGTGTTTGATCATTAAATTCTTCTGCTATTTTTTTAACAAATTCAAACTATCAAATTTTAGATTAACCTTAAAAAGTATTGAAGAAAAATATGCAGAGTTAAAAAGAGTTAGTCGTGATCTAGACGAAAAGAACAAAGAGGTTGACAAGAATATTGAACAAGATTCTGTCAAGGTCTTAAAAAACAAGTCCACAATATTATTATTATTTGTAAATATTGTTCTTAAATTAATTATTATTATTTCTTTTTTTAAAGTATGATGTAGATACCGCAGCAGTGGTAAAAACGGTTGCCCAAGTATTATCGGAAAGGAAATTTTCTGAAGGAAAAGGTGAATACGTGATTTAATGTACTCATTTCATTATGTTCTTATCTCTTCATTAAATCTATTAAAATTATAGGAAAGCAGCAAAAGAATTTTATATATCAGTGCACAGATGAGATTGATGAAATAATGAACTCGGATCAGTCATTTACAAGCGAATTGCAACAACTTTGCGAGATTTTTTTTTCAAATGTAATGAAGCAATATTTTAGAAAAGAATTTTTTTTTTAATTTTTAAAACTAAATGCTCTTTTATGTAGGAAGATATAAAAAAGTTCCAATCATATAATTTGGCCGATGAAGTCATTCGTCTAAAGAATTTATATCCAAGAACTCAGATAAAATATATAAAGGCTTCTACTGAATTAGAATATCTATCTACATATTTACGAGTGTTTCAAAATGAAGCTACAAGAGTGCGAATGGATTTTTTCATTCCCGGCTGCAATGTCTTAAAATCCAATATCGAACAGAATACGAATAAAAATTCTTTACTTAATGAACAAATTAATAATGTTGTGGACTCAATTAATGGCTTATTAAGTAAACTTACTTATTTAGAAATAGAATCCCCAATATTGACAGCTGATTGTGAAGTTAAATTACAATATCAACAAAACTTTATTGATCAATTGGAAATGGTATGATTCAGAAACTTTTATTATTGCTAAGTTGATTTGAATCATTGATTTAACTGTTCATTTAGGTTATAGATAGGTTACTACTACAGTATACACATAATGAATTTGTAGCGCAAATTTTCCATATCGAGTTAGATAATCAGAAAGCAGTTCACAGATTATTGTCAAATTTGAGGGATAAATTGGAACGAAGAGCTGAAGATTTCAGTAAACGAATGGTAAATATTTAAGATAAAATATTATTCCTCAACTAATGAAATTAATAATTATTGTAACGTTATTCCATTTAACAATAGCTACTTATGTCCGCGTCAGATTTTGTAGAGCCAACAAGCCATAAAACAATGGTGGAGAGCCGTGATGACTTTCTATTATCTTTGAAAAAAATGTTAAACTTGGATCTTTGTGAGTATTTTTATTATATACGTCAAATACTTATTTGCATATTCACATGATTTTCACAACTATAGCGACAAGCTATTCAAAAGAGGACAAGTCATTGCCATTTACTACCTATGATTCTTTGAGAGAAAGATTAAAAGAAGTTGAAAATGCGAGAAACACTTCATTTGATCGATTTGAACAAGAATGGAAAGCGCAACAAAAGTTTTTGGATTCTTGGTAATTTTAAATTCATGAATTTATCAAATCTCCAATTTTATTATAGGTTATGATCTAACGTTTAATCTCATAAACCAGTGGAGAAATTGAAAATTTCCTAACTTCATTATTATATAAAGACTCTAAAACTTCTGAATTTTTAATTACTCCTCAAGTAAGTTTCTTTTTTTTTTTCTTAGAAAAATATATAAATATATATATAAATAATACTCTTATTATTAGGAACTGTCAGATTTACAATTTTTACTACGCACTAAAGCAAATAACATGCAACCTCGAATTAATCATGCTTCAAAGGTATGGAAAATTAATAAATTAAGTGGGTGATTTCCTTTAACGTTGAAGTTAATTTGATTTTTTTTTATTATTAGAACATTAATCTTCCAGAACACCTGGAATCCGAAAAAGAACGGTTTATTAGATTCTTTGCAGAAAAATAAGTTAGATATCAAAAATCTCACAAAATATCGAGAGAAAAATAATTATATTATAGAATATTATAGAGGTGGAAGCAGAAATATTAGTAGTTTCTTCTACATAATGTTTTTATATAAGCCGGTTTAATTCAGACTAGCGAGCGATAAAATTTGATTTTGTGAGCATTTTTGTTCATGTCGTACAACATGTCGAGGTATTGTACAGTACATCAACATGTACGTGACTTATAAAAAAAATTTTATATAGAAAAATTATGCATTAAATCCTTTTTCAATCTTTGATTTACGGATATACGAATGGTGTTTACGATGAGAAGCATGAAAGGAGGAAAAGCACAAAAGGTTTAATATTAATTTAATTATTAACAAATATGACAGCGCGGAAAAGTATTAACCAACACCTATAAAATATTAGGCTATACTATTGTCAATCTTCTCTAGACCGATTAATTTAGTAAAACCATCTTTAGATATTACTTGAGGAAATTTTAAAGCAAGATTATTTATCTCTTCATTGACCTTAGTTAAACATTTTCTTGTATGATTTTTTCACATGATCGGTCATCTTTATGTGTTATGAATTGCGTACGGGACGAAAAAATTACGTCAATTATCTGGCGACTGTTGTGTGTGCCCGAAAAATTGCAAAAAATAACATCGTCTCAATATGAAATAATGAAACAAATATGCGAATAATTTCTTATTATGATGACAAGTCTTATTTATTACTATGCTATGCATTACTATTTTAGTTATTTCGTATATTATAATTTCACGCATTAGATCATTATCGATCTGTGAAGGTCCAAATTAGTTTAATCCTTTATTCTTAGACATAATTTGCCTGAATTAACATAACTTGAATTCATTCAAGGGATGTAACATTAGTATAATACATCGATGAATGAAAATAGTACAATATATTAAAACTACAAAGCCAAAGATGAGAAGTATCATTCATTTAACTATAATGGATTATCCTTAGCAGATAACAATTAAAGTAATAATAAGTACAGTAGTACCGCAAATTTAAAATGATAGTTGATGAGAGGAAAAAATTAACTATTTTCAACATGAATCGTGACTTTTTAATGAACAATTTAGTTATTCCTTGATCTATATTTACTGTTACTTCATTCATTGGATCAACTCTGCTCAAAAAACGAGCAAATTAGTATATATTAACTAAGACAAAATATATAATAAAATACTTCCAATTTTTATTACAGCTTACTTTGTAGGTAAGAGAATCTTCAAATCAAACCCAGGGGGCATGAATTTCTTATTAATTTTCCATATTTATTACTTTCATCATTCCATGAAAACATTCTTCTATTTCTAGTAATTTATTGTAATCATTGAAATAATACAAGGAGTATAAATAACAATTGTATAGCTGTAAAATAAAATAAAAAATATGTAAATATATAAAATTGAATGCAAATTCTTTACAACAGAAATAAATAATACAAACTGTGTATCATTTCGTATAACGCATATGGTGATGTTTGTCTTGATGAGATTGGTCTTCTGATTGGCTTGGTACTTCTTCTCGTATATTTTAATAAATTTTAGTAGTATACATTAAAAGGGATCTTATAACTAACCACTATTATATTCCTATTGCTTAGAAAATCTTGAACTTCCAGTTTATTTATGTTTAAAGTTTTTTTTTGCCTTATCATGCATATTTGAATATATTGAGATCCTGTAATGCTAATTGTTGTAAAATCTGAAAATTTTCTTCAATCTTTTTAAGATAATTAATTATATCATATTAAATATAAAATAAATCAAGTGATTTATACAAGTGATTCATGTGATTCATTTCATAAATATATAATTATTATCTAATTATTCTATTATTAAGTGAACGCAATGTAGCATAGTGAACCATAAAAAAATAAATTACAAAAAAAATGGGCACATCCTATGACACGAGTTTTTATGCTAGAACTATATATACGATTATTTTTATCACCCTGTGGTACATCTCCTATCTGCGCACTATCCTATCCCACAAAAACCTTCACTCTCTTACATAAATGATAGGTATAGTATAACTCTGATGTACAAGTATGCTAGTGATACGCTGTGACAACTTCATAGAGATAATAAAATATCTTCTCCATCTTTTCCATTTTTTCGTTTGATATTCTGCATGAAGCTGCACATAATTTATGTTGTAATGCAAATAAATCAAAGATATAGCATTAATATATTACTGTCATTCATTTTATTTGTCCAAAACTGGCAGAATATGATATTCCACATTATGTGATTTTTCATGTTTTAATTTCTCACTTTAAGCATCTGCTACCTTATTTTATTATATTAATCTCTTCTCAATATTAATATTTTATTTCACAATCAAAAAAAAAAATAAATAAAAAATAAAAACATATACTGTTCTTTTTTCTATTACTTAATTAACAGTTTCACATGACTTCTGAATTACAGAATTTTCTATATTACTTTTTTCAATCTATTTTTGATTATTTTTATGAACAAGTTCATCACTTTAATCACATAATTCACATCACTTCTTGCTATCATTTTGACTGCATTATTTGCTCTTTTGATACTGATATTATATAGTAAATTAAAAATTATTAATTTCATTTTCTACATAAACTCTCTTATCTGGTTGTCTTTTAGCATCCTGTCAACTCAATTCTTTATATAATTTATCCATCTCAAGGTATATTTTACCTGTTTGCTATATATCTGTCTAATTAAAACAACAAAAAGCATAACTTACTGCTAGTCAAATAATCATTTTTGCACAAGTACTTAAATTTGCATAGCCAATACTATTTTCTTTGTATAGTAAAGATTCAAAATCAATTAAAAGAAAAAAAAATAAACTAGTCATAACCTGTTAGTGAAATAAATACTAAAATGTCACAGGTCGAAACGTGAAAAATCAGGCATCAATCAGGACCCCGAGCAATATATAAATAGGTAACAAGAGATCAGCACAAATTTACTAATAGCTCTACGCATCTCTTCAGGGCCGGCACTATGTAATGCTGGTCGGAATTATATGAAAAAGGAAATGATCTACGCTCTTTAGGGCTCATTCTACGCAAACTCTGTATTGCCTTTTCATGTATTGTTCGGGGTCCTCATCAATCAGTCACCAATTGGGCATCAATCAGGTAGCTGATTGGTGACTGATTGGTGACTGATTGGCATTTTCGCCAAATACTGTCACCAATTAGGCAGTTTGCTAACTTTTGATCCAGTGAACAGAAAAAAATAAAATATAATTCATTGGAATCATCTCAATAAGACGAATCTAATAATAGTAAAATTGTATTTCTAGGATTAATACCTGATGAGATATTAAGTAAAATATAAAAATAAAAATATACTATTTATATTTTATTTAATATTTTATTAACTATTAATTCTAGAAATACAATTTTACTACCATTAGATTCATCTTATTGAGACGATTCCAATAAACTATATTTTATCCTTTTCTGATCACTGGATTAAAAGTTAGCAAACTGCCTAATTGGTGATGATATTTGGCAAAAATGCCAATCAGTCACCAATCAGCTATCTGATTGGTATCCAATTGGTGACTGATTGATGCCTGATTTTTCACATTTTGACCTGTGATGTAGTTCTCCAAAATACCGGAAAGTTGTGCTCTTCAAATTCAAATAGTTTTAAAATAAGTTTCATTAATACAGAAAAAGCTTTTTGATAATATGTTTACCAAAATATTATCAAATCATCTCTGATATAACATCCAATTTTTAATTCATCTTTTTTATATTTTTTAGTGTGTTTATTCATCACAAAGAATTTTCAAATGTAAATACTTTAAACTCACTAATAATCTTTCTCCCAAATCTGTTTTATATTTTTTGAAATTTCAGATGAATTTATTCAATCAATCAAATAATATAGTTTTGGAAAACCTTTACTATTAATTAACTTATATATGTGATATAATAATTTTGTTAATGGAAGTATGTGAATGTCATGTACATCTCTTTTGTATAAATTTTCATTATATTTTCTTAAAACAATAATGAGCTATAATGTTATATACAATAAGTATAATTTAAATATTGAATAATATACAGTAACTCACATAAGTAATGCGTTACCTTAAATATCTAATTTTAATTTCATATATTGATATCAATTTAAAGCCAAACATTATAAAAATTTAAATATAAATTATTTATCATATGAACTATCAAAATGTACTAAATTTAATGTAAGTTGATTTGTTAATTTTTCAAGTACAATACAATTTATTTAAAATTAAAAATATAACAACCATAAAAGTAATGCATCACCTTATAAATTAAGCATTTTATAAAAATTGGTTATTATAAATTAAATATTAAATAGATATTAATTGGTCTAAATTATTAAAAAAAATCAATTATTTTGATAGTTTATAATTAACTGACTGTTGTATAATGTTTATCAGATGATCTAATTGAAAAGCAATAAGAATTTTTAATATTTATTACTTATTAACATATCTAACATAAATATCCTTTAGTATTTATTGGTAACATAAATAAAATACCAATAACATTTAATTTATCAAGTAATATTATTATTGATGAATTAGATGCAAAAACCAATAGCATTCATATAACAGGTCATGAAAAAACTAATTTCACAGTTGTTTTAACATATATGACTGATGAAATAAAACTTTCTTCTCTTATAATCTTTAAACTGAAAAATATTTTAAGGGGTACTTTCTACCAGAAGTTATTGTTAAAGCTAATTCAAAAGGATGGATAAATGAAATACTTTACTAAATTAAAAATATTTGGATTAAACAGGATCCCGGATATCTAATATAAAGGTCATAATGGACTTTTGGCCAAAAACACCCTGTGATACCTACTGCCCATAGGATAAAAATTTTATCGTATATTGCCACCGACGTGATAAGAGTTCTTAAAAGAATGCTTAGTTAAAATAAAAATTAGTACAAGAATTAAAATTTCTTACTAAAATTTCAATTTGCAATAGTTTTTCCATATTTTATTTATTAACCAATAATAAAATTATTGTGGCATATTTTACTTATAAGAAAATGGCAAAAAGAATGTGTTAGGATTTGTTGACGAATTTAATTATTTATTACCTTTATTAAAATCGAAACTAAAAAATTAACTGAACTGGAATCTTATCAAAAACCACTCCTTTTTATAACAATTTAAGAAAACTATTTCTACTATTTCTATCTTTCTATATTATCATATAACTATCTCGTAACTAAACTAAATTAAACTATAAATAAAATTATTCTAAAAATAAATAACTATAAATAATATTATGTAACTATATTCTATCATTTCTTTTTAACTATTCCAGTTAAATATTATTCCTTCGGTTAAATGTTTACCCATCAGTTAATTATTTATCTGTTGATTAATTTTCGGTTATTACAACCCCTTTTTGCTGAAACTCAAAAAATCATTTTTTGTAAATATCTCAGCATCCAGTGATTCAATTTTAATGAACTTTTTTTTATTTTGTAGCCCTCAATTAGCTCTACAATTTAAAAAAACTTTATCAAAATTGGACTACTGGATGCCGAGATATTTACAAAAAACGATTTTTTGAGCCCCTGAAAAATGGGCCAATCTGCCGAAAGTGTGACTTATGACCTGTTTTGAAGATATCTGGAGTTCTGATTAAACGTGCAGCAAGTCAGCAACTCACAATCTCTATTTGTCTTAGACTTATTTTTAGCATATATTGTTGATTCTGTTAAGAGACGCTTATTGAAAAAAAAATAATATTGCTGTTATTCCTGAAGGATTAACATCTCGCTTATAACCTTTAAATATTTCAATAAACAAATAATTTCAAATAAAGGTAAAAATTTTTTTAAATTAATATTTTATAAAATACAGATAATTTTTTTTAATACTTAAATTTTTTAATAGATAAAATAATATTATAATGAGTGGATGGTTAAATCTATGAAAAAATTAACAGCTACTGCTAAAATCAAGCAGCCTAGTTGTGAACTGGATTAATATATCATGAAATGCAGTTAATACTAATTTAATCTGAAGATCTTTTAAATGTTGTGGTATTTCTAACCATTGTAACAGATCAAAAGATAGGCTAATTTTTAATTATAATTGTCTTGAAAAATCAAATTCAAGTAATGAAACAGAAGTTTTAAAAGATAAAGAAAATAATAAAGTAGATATCGAAGATGATATTAAAAATTATGGTCATGAAGATTATAATAATATATGAGATAATTAAAAGTTCTTATAGCAATTAATCAATATGTCATATATAAATAAAATTTAAATTTGACGTACCACTTTATATAAAATAAAGTTTATAAATTATTGTAATAAAAATAAAATCATGAAATCAATTTGATTGGCTAATTTGATTAGTACTGGAGTACTATTCAAAAATATTGGTATTTAGTTTTAAGAGTGATATAGAAAATTGTGAAGTCTGATGAGAATGATAAGTGGAATACGATTCCTTATGTAGTAATTTACTTAAATAATAAATAATATGACAGGTCAAATACGTGATTTAGAGTGGACTGAAATACTATTTATCACCTAAGTACACTTCATATCCATTATATTACATATTACCAAATATCACTGTATTCCACTCAATATTCTCATTAGACTTCACAACTATTTATTTCACCATAGTTTTGAATAATATTCTAATACTATTTAAAGGGAATATTTAATTAGAGGGTACTGTAAATAACGCTATATAGTAAACATTAAAATTTTATATTTATTAAGCAATAAATGCTTAATATATTAATTAAGTACTAAATTTTAATATTCATTAAATCATTAACCATTTAAGTTTAAGCATTTTATTAGTATTTTAAGTAAATACTTAAATGAATTTTACCAATATACCTTATATTTAATAAGAATTAATAATAAATATTAATAAATTACTTTGACTAATATTATAATAGTAAGTTTTTACCATTTTTTTATTTTTTTATATGTATAGTCAAACCTTGATATAGCGAACCCTTGATATAGTTAAGGTTGCTTGCAAAAATCTAGGGATTTAGACAAGATGGCATTTTACCAAAAAGCGAAATTCTACTGAAACTATATTAAAGTTATATTAAAAAACTGGTGAAATTCTGGAAAAAAAATGAAACTGCCAAAATTTATTATAAATGCTAAAACTGCTGAAACTCTACTGAAACTACAGTCAGCTCTCTCTAAGTGCACCCTCTATAAGTACACTCCACCTGTAAGTACACTTCCAAGCTCAGTCCCGAGCTTGGAACTTAGTAGTTAAATGCATCCTTTTTATTAACATCGTGCAGTAAATTTTCTGAACCATACATATTAAAGTATACTCCCTAAATGCATATACGTGATTTCAACTCTTGATCTACCAATAAATTTTAGCATAAATAAAGTGGAACATGATTTTTGTAATAAATATCACGCAATTTTTGCTATGCAAGTGCGTGTCAATGTGGTTTTATCCCAATATCTCACTGCAGTTTGTGATGTTAAAATGGCATATAACATAATAACAGATAAACAATAATAAAGTATAATTTTTATATATCACATGAAATTTTATAAAATTATATAAGTACATACCCTCTATAAGTGCACGTTCATGTCTGATCCTAAGGGGGGTGCACTTAGAGAGAGTTGACTGTATAATAAATCTATAGTAATATTTTGATAAAACTAATTATAAGATTTTGAAGAGGTTTAGACAGGCAATCTTAGATATAGTGAATTTTTTAAACAACTATAATAAATTTTCTCTTACTATAATAAATTAACCAATCACATCTTTTAAAATCTTTACTATAGCCTTATAGTGAAGTTGAGATCTGAAATCTAGGGTTTATTATAACAAAGATTAACTGTATTGGTTTTCTTTTAGATTATTCCTTTAGATTTGTATCAGTAAGTTTTGAAAGTTTCATTTTATAAACTATTTTTTAAAATATTTTTAATATTTTTTTTCTTTATTTTATAGGAACTATCAGCTTGGATTTTGGATTTTTTAATTAGTAAATTTTAAAACAAAGTGAAACATTTTGAAACCATTTTTTTAAAATATTTTTTTAAAAAAATATATATAATAATTTTCTTTACTTTATAAATATAGCATCGATCTTTAAATTTGGGTTTAGATCAGTAATAATAAGTTTTGAAAAGTTTCATTTTGAAATAATTAAAAAATATTTATTTTTTTCATTTTTTAGATCACTATCACCTCTAATTCTGAATTTAGATTTGAATTGATAATAGTAAATTTTGAAAAGTTTCACTTCAAAACTTTTTTTACATTTATTAATACTTAAAAAAATATTTATTTTTTTTTTTTATTTTTTTAGATTACTATCAGCTCTGATCTTGAATTTGGATTTAGATTGGTAAAGTTTCAAAAAAATATGATAATATTAGTAAATATATATGAAATTATTAAATAATGTAAATAATTTAGTAATTAGTATTTCTAATTATTGTAATTTAATGTAGTATAATTTTAAATAAAAATGCATTATTATAAATTAATTAAAAAGTAATCAATTAGTACTATGATATTTAATCAAAAAGTCATTAATAAGTATACTGATATGTCAAATAGTAAATATCCTATTGGTAATTATTAATATCTGATTGGATTTTATTTGAATATCCCAATTAAAACTTAAATATTCTTCTTTTGTGCTATTTTTTGGTAGTAATCAGATTTACCAATTAATGAAAATTGAAAAAAATAAGAACTAATTAGGTAGAATTCAGTTATCTAATTAGTTCCTGATTTAATATCATTTGACTAATGATACATACCGCCATCAGATACAAAGAAATAAAATGAATTGACTAATCACATTAAAAATGAATTTATAAATCATAGCAAACAAAATAGATATTACATTTTAGTTATTTAAATTTGCTAAAAAATCTCAAGCATTATTATATAGCTAAATGACTCTTTTTTTATAGATATATTTAGGAAATTAAATCTAAAAAAAGAAGCTTTATATGGACAAATAAAATAACATTAATCAGAATCGATTACATTTGAGTAGATCTAAAGCTTTAAGCTAAATTAAAAAAGAGTTACAGTCAAATCTTTATATAACGATATGTCGGGACATATATGAAATTTTTAGGAAATATCATTATATCAAAGTTATACCGATATTTATATGTTCTCACATATAGTGGGAAAATAAAATTTTATCAGTATATCAAGTTTTAAATAGTATATCAGTATATCGAATATCGGTATATTGAGATTAGACTGTATATACAGTTAACCTTTATTATAATAAACCCTAAAGTCTATCATTATGGGTTATAGTGAAGATTTTAAAAGATTTGATTAGTTAATTTGTTATAGCAAAGGGAAATTTATTATAGTTATCTGAAAAATTCACTATATCAAAAGTTCGCTATATTAAAGTTTGACTGTATACTAATCAGCTAATATCACAAATAGTGATTATAATATTACATTCACAAAAATTTTCTTTATAAATATAATAGTTACTATAATAAAGGTAGTAGAAAAGCTGAGAAAAATACAAAACATATTATATATGATTATGAAAATACTACAAATAAGCAATAGAATAAATATAAAAATCATCTTAAGGGCCTTTTAAAAAAATGAAAAATTTTTAGTTATATAGAAACTTACAAACAAAATAAAGATACTTTAAATAAATTATAGGATATTATATATAATTGTATATAGCAGACCTTGTTCAAGCATATTTCACATAAAAAGTAGGAGATATTAAATTAACCTCAATAGAAACTATAAAGAAATAGAAAAAAATGTAAAAACCTCCTATACATGAGGAGTATAATAAGGAAATTATACAAGAACGAGTTAAAAGAAACAGAGTTAATCAAAGTATCAGAAGGAATCAAATTATTCAATTAATGCTACAGAACAAATATATCCCAATTAACAAAAAATACAGATTAATATATGTAAAAATATGAAACTAAAAAATGGTTAAAGATAGTCAAAAAAGTAATTAAAATGAAAGATAAAATATGCAAAGAAATAACAATAAAGAGAAAAATTAAGGAAAAGAATAACATGATTATTACAAATTAACAGAAAATGATCAATAGTATCAATAGTATACTGTATCTCCAGGAATTCCACAAAATAAAAAACTACAAACAAAGAAAAAATAATAAAGAAAAAAATAAAACTAGCTATACTAAAATCACAAAGGGTATTTTTGTTAAAATAAACTTAAAGTAAAGTATATATAAAAATAAAAAAAAGTTTTTAATAAGCAAAAATAAAGAAAATTAAAAAAAAATAATTATTAAAATTATAGTCATAAATATTAGCAGAAAGAATTTTTTATAAAGTCTTTTTAAATTATATTAAAAATTAAGTTTTATAAATTAAAATCAATCAGAACTTTTACTTTAATTTCAAGGTATTTATTTTACTTTTTATCTACTATTTCTTCATTAAAATTATTTGATATTATAGCTAAAATAATAAAAAATAACTTAATTATTAAATATATTATTCGGTTTATTATAATATTTTAATTATATTTAAAAGTAAAATAGTAAAATAAATATAATAAAAGAATCATATTTTTGCTAAAATATACTTAAAATAGACTTAAAATTTTATTTTATACTTAAAATATACTAAAATAGGTAAAAATTAAAATCATTTAAGTATAATTTAAGTATATAATAATATACTTAAAATATTCTTATTTTAAATATCCTTAAAATATACTTACTGAAATACATAAAATTTAAGTGTAAATTAAATATATTTTAAGTAGATATTAAATACAATTTAATTCAAATTTTGCGAAAATTTAATTTTCAGTATATTTTAAGTATAAAATAAGAAAATTAAGTATATTTTAAAGAAAATTAAATATATTTTAAATATATTTTAAGTAAAATTTTTTTTTATAGGGAAATTTCAGAATTTTATTTAATTTATTAGGATTTTGCTTATTTATAATATAAATTATTATAAAATTTTTTATAAATTTATTTTATTATACTCCTTAATTCTATTAGCTAATTTCAGTGATAATTGTATTATAATAAAAAAGATAAAAAAGAAAAAAGAAGTGATTAATTAAATATAAAATTATTATTAAAATAAAGTTATTACAATAATAATAAGACAAGACTTCACTTACTTATAAGATAGATCACTCCCAAGTCTAAGATAAAAATCATACATAAAATTCTTTGTAAATCCTACTATAAAAAAAAATTTATGTTACATTGTTATAAATTTTTCCTTTTTAATTAATTAACCAATAGAATTTAAGAAAAAAGTAAGGTAAAAATCATTAGTAAAGGCCAATTTTATACAGTGACTTTTATTATAAATAAATAGGATTCTAATAAAATGAACTTAAAAAACTTACTCTAATTTAAAATAAATTATAATTTTAGTTATTCTATTATAATAGAATTAGTAAAAATGATTTTATTCTGTATCTGAAAATATTTTTTTACAAGTTTATAATTTTTATTCTAAATTTTTTGGTAAAAATTATTTTTGGCATTTGTATCACATTAAAAAAAGTTTATTATTTTGCAATTTTGCAATTTTGCAAAAATATAACTCAATTATAAATAAACATTGCATATTTATTATTAATTATATTAAAAAAAAAATTTGCATGGAAAATGAAATTCTTTATAATTACAAATTCTCACTTCTTTTTAATAACTAGGAAAATAGAAACCATTGAGAGTCTGTCACTTAAACACTTAATAATAATAATAATTTATATAAATATATATGTATATGGTTACAAAAATGTGATAAAGTATTACAAAATGTGTTACTAAAAATAAAGTGTTACAAAAATGTGATACAAAACATAAAAGAAAATAAGCAGAAAATAAATTATAGTAACATAGGTGAAAAGAAGAAAAATTGTATGGATTAAACTAATACTATAAATTTATTTAGTTCTGTACAATAAATAGTTCTTTACTATACTCTAGATAATAATTCTGTAATATTATCTATTTGTTGTTTAAATTTATCCATTTGTTGTTTAAGTTCAATATTTTGTTGTATAAGTTCTTCTTTTGTTTGTTCTAATTGCTTCTCTAATTTATTATCTTGTTCTATTTCAATATATTTTATAATACGATCTATTTTATTTTCTAGTTTATTATTATCATCAGTAAGTACCACTAAATTTCTCAATTTTTCACTAATAATTGGAGGATAATTAAACACAGTCTGATTATTATCAATTGCATTAATTAAATTACGAATCTTAGTAATAGGTATATCATAATAACTTAAAATAATTAAAATATATTAATAAAATACACAAAACTAAAAAATTTTAATATCAACAAATTATATAATACTCACATCCAATCTGGAAACCATTCCTTTTTATTACGTTGCCATGGTAACATATAAAATAATTCAATTTCCATAATAATCTTTAAAAATAAAATACTATTAGTCAATAAAATAAAATTAATATTATAATCATTAATATTAAAAGTTTACCTGTGCTTTTTGAAGTAAATATTCTTCTTCTTTATTATAATCATCAATTGCTATGTTAAGTAATCCAATAAATAAATTCATAAGGTAGATTACTGTAAAAAATGTAAAGGTAACTAATAAAATGGTCATAATAGGATTTTCACGATAAGTAAATGATGATAAAGATCCAGAGTCACCTATAATTATATTAAAAAATTATTAAAATATTTGGTTCTTTAAAAAAAAAATTGGTTGATAAATAAAAAATAAATTATTACCAGTAAGAAGATTATATACTGCTAAAAGTGAAGTGGGAAACCAATTAAACAAATTTGTATTTGAATCAGGATCTTGAATTATTGTTGTAGTGTTACTTATAGTTCCATTTGGATCAACAAAACTATATTTAGTTGCAAGATTCTGTGGATCATTATTATCATTAATACTATTTGATCTTAGAACAATAAAAAATGCTTGAGCATATCCAAGTACTAAAAAAAATAAGAGTACTACAAATGGAAAAACTTTTTTTGCAACACCAATTATTATTGCAAAATAAATTCCAAATGATTTAAATATTCTAAAAAATAATAAAAATTTAAAACTCAATAATATAATAGATATTTCTGTAAGCCAAGATGGTTGATTCTTATTAATAAGCCAAAAAATGGACGTTATAATGGGTAAAAGATATGCTCCAACATCTATTGATAATTAAATCAAATTAATTTTGTTTAAATGAAAAAGAATTAAATAAATATTACTTACCAAATAAATTCCATATATCTTTAAAATAATGTTTATAATTCCATAAACATTGCCGAATTTCAAAAATTAAAAATATTGAGCCAAATATAACAGAAATTATAAAAAGTAATTTAAAATAAAAATCAGAGATAGACTTTTGTTCTAATGTAGAAGCTAATGAATAACAAACATAAAAAATTATATAAAATAACCAAATCAGAGAATAATAAATTCTTCCAAAAGTTTTCCATTTAAAATCTATAATTGCAGTAAAATTCCACCAATTATAAAAATGATTACTATCTATATTACAAAATAGAATAGATTTTGGTTTATATAAAAATTCATTCCAAACACTATTACTTTTTGGTATCATCATAATTATTTTTAATCCATTAATCATTTTTTTTAGTATTGTGATTATTTTTAATTTATTATCATGATTTTTTCTATCCTCATTATTTTCATGAGCATTATTTTTGGAGTCAACTTGGTATACACATATTTGAGGAAAAGGAACAATGAAACTGACTTTTTCATATTTTGCTGAAATTGGCTTTTCCATATTTGATTTTTTAATATAAATAATGTTTGCATATGAATAAAGTGAAGTATTTTTTGAATCTTCAATGCCAATACAATAAGGAGATAACATAATAGAAGTGCTTGAGATATATTTGATTATGAAATCAGGATAATAATCACACAATTCTGCTAAGTTTAAACTTATAATGGACATATAATTTTCAGAATAATTTTGAGTTGAATTAATAATTTGTTGAATAGTATCTTGGTGTTTTTTTTTAATTGCTATTTTTAACATTTCAATTCCAAATTTTGGTGATACTAAATTATCACTTATAACATCTTTAACTACATTAGATCCACCCTCTATAAATATTGGGAATGGTATTGAGTATTTTGAATCATCAAATTCATTTTTTAAAATTTCTTTAAAAAGTGGCTTATATGCATTAATATTGCCATGATTATTCATAAAAAAGAATTTTTCATAAATATTTTTCCATTCATTATTATGCCAATAGTATCGTGTTTCAAGCCAAATTTCATTTATTGTTTTAATAGTGATTCCACATATATCAATTATTATCAAATCCTTATTATTTAATAGTTTAATTGAGAGTATATCAGAAAAAACAAATGAATGTACTAGATTTCTGTTATTATCTTCAATTCCTATACGATCACTGTAATCTTGATAAAGAACAATTCTACAAAGACCAAGATTTTTAATTTCAACCCCATCTTTTAATACAATCTTTTCACCATGTGATACAACCTTTTTAATTTCATCTTGTTCAATGATTTTATTAAACATACTTTGTATAATTTTAAAAGTAGGTAAAGAATAAATACTATTTCTATATATGATCTTGTTTGATAATTGTTCCAACTCATTTTCATCGATTCCATTTGTGATACAAACATTACCATTCTCAGTGAAAATTTTTCTATTTAATTTAGTTATCACACTTTTATCATTAAAATCATAGGAAATGTCAATTTCATCATAAACTTGATAAGGATCTACAAGTTTAGTACCATATGGACTACAAATAGCTAATCTTTCGGTATTTTTTAAAGTTATGAATTCAGCTCGCCGAATAAACCCTACACACGTACTATCAATACCTGTGAATAAATTATAATTAGAATACTGTATATTAAAAATCTACTATATCAAAAATATACTGAAAGTAGTACTCACTCTCATAAATCAACATTCCATTTTCCATTGAATATATACAAGTTTCACTATCTTGCAATATCGCCAATAACGTTTGATCTTTATTCACTGTTATTTGTCGATACCCCATAGAAGGATGAATTTCATGATATGTTCTTTCTAAATTCATTGTCAATAAATCAAATTGAAGCATTTTATAAGTACTGGCAACAGGATAGGTACTGGCAAATTGTTCAAAAAATAGAAATAACTTTGTTCGAGATATAGAACATAACAACATAACATGCTCATTTAAACGAATTTTTATATCATTAATTTGTGAATATTCCCAAGGAACTGTATATTTTGGTTTATCTGTAAAACAGTATTTGTAAATTTTGCGTTCTATTAGTGATACTTGAATTAAATCACCATTAGGAAGGAATCCAAAATCATCATTTAGATTATGAACTTGATGCTTTAATTTAAGAAATCGATCACTACTATTACTAGTACGATCACTATTTAAATCAATCAACCCTAAAATTACAATATAAATTATTAATTAAGACATAAAATTGAATCACTATTATTTTGAGTCAAAATAAATACCTACAAGGATTATTAAAACTACGTAATAACAAGATTTTTTTATTTAGTACTGAATTGTCTAAAAAAATATTATCAATATTATCAATCTTAAAATAAACATCGGGTTGTGGTTCATTCTCTTTAATTGACCATCCAAGAATTGATTTATCTTTATTACTATAAGTAACAATAAAATCATCTGAACCATATTTTTCATTGTAATTACAAGTATCATCCATGTATTGAGAAACAAAAATTCGATCAATTGATTGTCTATGCTCTTTAAAATGGTAATCATCCTTCGTTTTTGGTTGAATTTTTTCAATCTCTTTCCCATGTTCTTTTATATTATCAGAAATATTAATCTTCGTTTCTGATGCGGATGTATTATTTTGAGTTTCAACTTCTATTTTATCCATATTACGTGAACGAATTTTTTTTTATAAAAATTTATGAAAAATATTTTTTTTTTGTCGCTTCTTTTATAAAAAACTGAATGAATTTATAAAATATTAGCCTTCGATTACACACCAAAATATCTTACCCAGGGTGGGTAAGCACAAAACTGCCCTTAAACATGTACGCCAAGCAAATTAACGACTTCATTTAAATTTGACAAAAAAAGTAAAAATTAATATTTCATCATGCATAATGTTTGGTACAAAATATTGCGCCAAAGAGAACGATATATTATTTTTGAATTTGTCTAATCAACTGTGTCAATCTGCCTATCAATTTAACCGAAAGCTATAAAATCATTTATTATTAAACGCCAATACTAGACCTCTTATGACTGACTCAACCACTTTTTTTTAAGGTTTGACAAAAAAGTTCAATTGCCAAAAGCAGTTTACTCACATCATCTATTTGATTCATTAACATCACAAGACACCCAAGAATCTACATCACCATACAGGTTATTTAATGAAACTGGTTAAAGCCACTTTGTACATTTGATATTTCACTAGCCTTATTATAATACAATTTCTCCAAGGAATTCGTTTATAGTAACCATCCATTAATTAACGATCCCAATATACTATCCTAATTAAGTAATTTAAAATATCATCGTATATACTGTTTCTTATTTGTAATGGTCTTAGGAACATGTTAGAAATTCTAATACTTTCACTTCGAAAAGAATGTTACGTAACAAATCGAATAAAAAAATTCTAGAAGGAATTATCACGTTAGCATGTGATTTTGTTACATACGGCGCAGTTTGTGGCAACTTCTTGCTTTCATTATCAGCCAATGGACAAATAACACTTCCTTTTTAAATGAATCCAAAATTTTTCTTTTTTTAAAAAAAGAATTGGCGAGTTTTTTTCTTATATTAAAGTAAATCGAAAAGTGTTAAGTAGAAAACAATATTAATGTTAATGATTATTTTTAGTTTTTTATGTTAAGGAAATTTTTTTTTTATATAAAATTTTTTTTGTAAACCAAATGGTTCACGGATAGGAAGATAATAATTCATAATAAAAGAAATTAAATGTAAATATTATATAAAATTTGATTGAAGATTATTTATTAAACTAGTTTCAGAATCATTAATACATTGATATGTGTTGTTTATGGTTTACGGACAGAATCAGAATAACGAACGATTTCAAATTTAAACGTGAGCAAATATTATAAGATAATTATGGGATCGTCTCTTAGAAGAAAGTAAATCCATCAAAAAATTGATAATTGATCATAAATGGTTCGTCAGTTTTAATGGTATAAAGCATGCCAAAACATGGTGCCCTTATTGCTTAAATAAGCAAGAAAATCTATGTCGGGAAGTCATAACTAACATTCTTGGCCCCCCCTTCCAGCATCCGCCAACCAGATTTCTTGAAAATGCCTGAACATCCTCGAGGACTAGAACTCGACATCTATTATCCACAGTATGGATTTTGCTATAGAGGTACAGGGCAAACAACATGAGCAACATGTAAAACACTTTCATAAAGATCCAGAAAAATTTGATGCGTGATCAGCTCAAAAAAGAACTTTGCGAAAAGATTTTAAGATATGTTTGGTATTATGAAGACCCATATATAGTTATTCCTGAGCAATTTCATGAATTGGGTCTCATTGAAAAACTCGATTATTAAATGCTTTTGCGATTTCCTTCGACTATAATTTTATTCATATGGAATTATATGAAATATCTCCCAGACACATCACACATACATATTAAATTCATAAATCCAATGTGAGTAACCTAACGATTTATTATTATGTAGAATTGTTTATAAAACGAAGCCTGCAACTTTTCACTACAAATAACACGTTATAATTCCACCATCGTTATTAAGGTGGCTTAGAAATTTTTCTGTCGCACGGGCTATTGTGTGACGACAACGTGATTTTATCCAAATCATCAAAATAAAACTGATTCGAAATAAGTTATTTATATTATAATAACTAAATACATAATGATTATTTTTTATAAAATGGCGATAGTTTTTCCTCTTGCTCTTCTAATGGTCTTTTATCATGACTGAAACAGCAGGTCAATTACTAGCTCATGTCGTTCCAGCTTGCCAATGGCTCCCGCAAAATTCAACAATACCTGCTTATCCACGGTTTCCGGTTAACGTGAGGGAATGGGCCGGATTCCGTCAAGCTGTTAGAACGCAACTTCTCCCTCCAGAAGTACAACTATTCCCCGTATTTCCAACTAATGCACAACCTTTAAGAGTCGAAGCAAACGTAAAAACTCGTTTTCAAAATAATGTTTCATGGCCAGTTGGGACATTATTACAATTACAAAGAGCGGTTTTTGATGAAGATAATCGTGGACTCTTGGTCCCTACCGACTTCGTATTACGTACTAATGACCAATTGCCCAAGATGCCGGTGGAAATTAAAACACGCCACAATCTTCATTTACGTGGTTATAACTTCTGGGAAATTTATCGATCCGCTGACCGGCGTAATATTAGGGATCCAAATTTTAAATTCAAGAAAAGGATCCTATCACAGATATTTGGTGAAATGGCCTGTAATGGACTCCATTAAGGTATTTTATCAAATTATACCGATACATACTTTCTTATGCGACAAGAAGCAGATCCAATCACACTGTATGTTTCTCATGTTTTACGACCTGGTGACACCAATCAGACTTTACGTTAATGTGTTTACTATATCAGTCAACTGGCAATTAATGATGTTATCGGTCTTAGACTTGGATGTGTATTGCAAGACAATGATTCATCTAATAATGATGATAGCGACGACTCTAGTCATGATGACCCTGATGATCCTAATGACTCTAATTACTCTGAATCCTCTAATGATGATTCTAGTGATGATGATGGTGCTAATTATTCGAGAAAGAGGAAGAGGAAGCAAAGTTCAGTAGGCAGGAGAACAAGTTCGTCCAAGAGAATTGCTATTATAAGTGAATACATAGGTGGCGGGTCTTTTGGACAAGTTTTTTCTGGATATTATGATAATCAAGCTGCAGCGTGGAAGACTTGTGACACATATAAGAAGCAAGAGGAGATGAAAACTCTAAAACATGAGGCTCATATTTATTCTGTTTTGAAAGAATGTCAAGGTACAAAAATTTTTTTAATTCATAATTTTAATATTATTAGATATTATTATTAACTTGTCTATTGCAATATTGATATTGGGTCGTATTATTCCACATTTGTTCTATAAAGGTTACATTTATGACAGATGCCTTTTTGCATTAGCTTTGCAATTAATTGAGGACTCTCATTATATTGATCCAACAATACTCACTAAGGAAGAAAAAGTCAATCAACTCAAGTCAATACATAATTTTGGCGTTTTACATAATGATATTTCTAATAAAAATATTCTATACGAGCCAACAAGTCACCAATTCTTCTTTATTGATTTTGGTCTAAGTGAGATCGTAGATAATGAATCACCAAAATTGCGCAAGGAAGAAAAGAGATTAAAAAAGCTTTTACAACTTTTACAATGTGGATAAAATTTTATTTCTGATTTGAGTAGCAAATCGCAATTCGCGCTTCCGAGCATCATCAACTTCATTCCTATCAACAAATCCACGATCACTTCTATAACCTTAACACTTAATTTTCATAATATCCTCAGTAGTAATATGTGTAGTCGGCTTTTGGGTAATAGATCCTTTCAGATGTATGCCACAATTTTTGTATTTTTTGCGTAACATCATTTATTTTAATAAAAAGATATGTGTGCAGATAGCACGTGTATGTTTTATTTAATTATCGAAAAATTCAAAGGATCTTTATTATATTATTCTGTTTATAAAATATTACATGAAAAGAGGCCGGCTATGTAAAATGAAGCCCTAACTCATATAATGGCAGCTCCTTCCACTCTGCATTTGCTATTTATTACTAACTTCGTCATTTATAATACTACTGCTATTACTCGCGAAACTAACTACCCTTTCTCCCCCCTTTCTATTCATGGAATTATTTTATCCATCGTAGTCTTTCTTGGATTCGCTCGGCGATGATAGAAGCCGGCTAATGTGCCAGGACTAAGTCCGATTTTATCAGACAATATATTATACATTTTGTAGGGGAACGATTCCCTTTTTTTCTTTTTTGATCGAAAATGGCAGTGAATTCGATCCAATACATTTCACTCTATTCACTGTACTCGGAATATTGGCTTATGGTTGCACGACTTGCAGAAGAGAATCGATTTGACCCGACTAGAAATAGGCGCAAGATAGTGAGACGTCACGAATCGCCTATCATGGGAAATGAATCACATGTAGACTGCGGCGTGATAGGCCTTGAGAGATAGCGTCATTCCTCCATTCGTTTTCTCTTTGAAGTTCATCATTCAGCGCTAGTATCGATTTTTCAAGATTATTTCTTTCAAGTTGGTATTTACGAAAAAAGAAGAATGCCCCCGCTAGAACTGCATACGTAATTACGTTTCCCGAAAATCATTCTGTACCATGTCCATTGTTAGGACATCTTGGGATAGTATCTCATAGGATGCAACGACGGAAATGAAAAGCGAAATCAAAAAGATATCTCGTCCGTTCATGTAGCTTGTAATTGTTAAAGATTTAATTTTTACAAAATGATATGTAGATGTTATGCAGATGTATGCAGATTACAGTTTTATTTTCTGGATATTTTTGCAAAGCAAGAACGTTGAACTTTAATTACTGCAAGGATGCGTTTTTTATATATTTTACAGCACAGAACCACGGAAAGGAATTTGTATTTATCCATCAAACGCTTCATCGTTGTGAAAATGATATCATGCTCATCCCTATTCTGAATGAAAAATATTATAATGGCAGTTAGCGTATCCGCAATACTCCATATCCCACAACATGTTTATGCAATAAAAATATTTCGTAAAATGCTTTGCTTAGGCACTTAGTAAATTAAAGTATATTCGATTTTATTAATAATAATACATTCGTCACGTCAAAGGAAGCAGCTAACACTATCTATCTACTATATCCTTCGTGGTATTACTCTGATACTCTCGGCTGAAGAAATACTTTTTTTCTTTTATTTTAAAACAGTAGCGCGTTTATTATTTATGAACAAATCAAAAGATATAGTTACATATCATAATGATAACACATAGAGAGAAGTTTAACAAACATCGATCCAATGATAGCACTTAGAAGTTGAACAAACATCAAACATCAATCTTCCCTCTATAACTGAGTTTAGTGTTTAATCTAGTCTAAAAAATTTACTAAGATAAATCTAAACGAAAAAAAAATTTGCTAATTTTCTAAATCTATCCTTGCGTAAAAGCATACTACTCTAAAAATATATTTTCCTATGTTTTCTTCATTTTCTAGAATTTTCTCTAAACTCAATTACTATGATATTGACTAAAATTCAAAAACTGCAATTGCTGTAAAATTTTATAAAATAAAAATAAAAGAAAAACAAAATAATATAGAAAAAATTAAAACATTAAGAAATAAATCCACAAATCTACGCTCTTGAAGGAGATGAATCTGATTTATGATCGAAATCCCTTTTCATCCACGTAAAATTGTCAACCAAATCCAAGCGTGAATCCAAAGATCTTGATCTTAAATTTGTTTAATTAAGTAGGACAAATTTGTTTATTCGTTCTCAGAATCTTTTCTTCGTCCTTGCGTTGCCACCACGCGTTTTTTATTTCAATTAAAATTGTCTTTCTCTATACTTGTCATTTCTTTTCCCTTTGTATTTTCTTTCTTGTCCTCTATTTTATCCAAATGTTCACTAAATCTGTTATTCAAATCATCAAATTCTTCATGTTCTTCTTTACTTCTGGGTATCGTTAAAAGTGGACTTGAAAGTGCATCTACGAATTTGTCACCATTATGTGTTGTATGTATAGGCATCTTGAATTTGTTGTTTTTCTTAAAAACTCCATTCTTTCCGATTAACTCATCTTGACTTTTCATTTGAAATCCTTTTCCCATATCTTCATCCATTGTTGATCTATAAATTGCTTTTAATAAATCATTTTCATTGTTAAAGTATATCAAACTTTATTGAATCTTGTTAATTTTGATAATTTTAGCAAAATAACCACCATAATTTCTAATGTAATATTTTACTATTAAGTAATCGCTCTTATTCTCCTCCTTTTCATCTAATTTTTTAAATGCTAGCCATGCATATCTAGCTCTGATTTTCTTATATCCAAATTCACATCAAATATTCTAAAGAAAAAGGTTTGTTCATTTTTTGTTACTGCTATATTTTGAACCGCCTTTTAAGAAAATTTCTTTCATTTCTTTTGTTAGATGTATTCTAGCTCGAACCGCTTTGTATTTATGGTTTCTTTAACCTCCAATTTCTCTACATATCCTATTTTTTTCGTCATTTTATATATTAAATCATCTTTTCAATAACAATAACGAACTAATATTTGAATTAAACGGCAAATAAGAAATCATGGGACACTTAGCATCAAAGAATTGATAATTGTTTTTGTGGTATTTGTTGTGCTAATATGATTCAAGGAGCATGTTCCTTGAGTATGTTTCATTATCAAAATTGGTAAAATTGGATTTACTTATACTTTACGAACATGATCTATTGAAAAAATTTAATAAAATTTTTGGGTTAAGCGTCAAAAAAGAAATAAATTTTATATAAACTTATAGAGGACTAAAGAAATTCCGTTTTCGAATATCCTAAAACTATAGAAAATATTCAACATATTATTTTATATCCCTGGCTGAGTATAGTATGATAACATATGCAATAGTGATTTCTGATTTAACAATAAACTAGAACTTTGACTTTAAAAGAACATGAACTTAAGGGAATTCTTGAAATTAAATCTAAATTATTGGCTTAAAATCAATTCTAATTGAGCTAGTAGTGTAAGACAATATATCAAAATTAAAGAAAACGAAACAATTGGCGAACTCAAAAAACGTATTAAAGATTGCTTCGAGACCATTGTTACATACTTGAACATATTCCTCCCAGTGGATAACTATCTTCATCGTGTAATCGGCCGTGTGACAAATATATATGTTTTCACCACTTGAAAAAAAGACCCTCAAGTACTTATGAATAAGGAATATTTTTTATATGATCACGTGCTGCTTGGTGCACCAACGCTAGAAGATTATTATGCAGGCACCGAATAAACTTTTTTTAGTCTAAAAACATCGGTACATCAGAAACAACATGGCTGCCATGTTATATATATGTACAATTATTTACAAATATTCTAATTAATAAAATTTCAAAATTTAAAAAGAGTGAATAATTATGCTTTTTATTGAAAAATTTGATGATATCAAATAAAATATTAAATAAAATAAATAAAGATATTAAAAACTGAAAAGAAAAATCAAATTATCTAATATTTGTAAAGACCCATTTACAATTAACTATAGTAACAACAACAACTGTATTACTCTTTAATTTTTCATCCAATTTATTATAAACTTTTTTAACAACTTTAGCAATTTTTCCACTTGGGCACCAAATATGTAAAATTTGTTTCCATATTCTTGCATTAGTTATATTTTTTGTAGAAGAATTTATTCCTGCTAATTTTTTTGTTAAAAGACGGTATGCATCAAATTTTGTAAATTTTCTTTTATGCGCATATGCTCTTGTTACTGATACTCCAAGTGTTAAGTTATAAGGATGTCGAAAATTAATTAAATAATCTGTCATTGGTCGATTTATAAAAAAGTATTTAATTTCCATCTAAAAGTAATATATGATTTATTATTAGCATAATGTAAAAATAATGCATGTTTTTTTTTTGTTTAAAGTAAAATTACCTCAGTTTTAAATAATTGAACATCTAAAATTCTTGTAATAATTTCACAAGAAAATATTTCTGATAAGAAACTTCCGCCACCAGCGTTTGGTTGACATTTCATTTTATTAGATTCAATATTCCATTCAATATCATCAAATCTTTTCCCAAAAGCATTTATATTTATACTTAAAAATGTTCTTTGTTTTCGTTGAGTAAGTCCAATTAAAAGATTTAATAAATCATTTGAATTTGCATATATAATAATATCGTTAAAATTAAAAAAATAATGATCAATATTTGAATTAATACAAGTTGAGAAGGTTAATGAGGAGGTGGTGGTGGTTACATCTTCCACCTCCTCGTTTTGTTGTTGTTGCTGTTGAGGAAGAAGAAGAGGGAGATGATTCGAAACAATATTCGTTTGCAGCATATTGCAATTTACATTCTCCCCGTTGCTTACGCGGTTCTTCATCTTCTCTATCGCTACCGGACGAATCAATAAGTGATTCGTCCGTAAAATCAAAGTCAAAATTTTCAAAACATTGATGTATGTTTATTATTTCGGTCGAAGAACTGTCAGAATTGTTAGAGCTATTAGAGGTGTTAACGCTCTTTACGCTGTTCGACAAAATTGATGACATGTTGAGATTTTTTACGAGAATAAAAAAAAAAAAAGACGAGATGTAATTTAAAAATTCGAAAAGTAAAATAAATGCAGTAAAAAGTGCAAAGATTATAAGAAGTGAAAAATCGTTTGGATTTAAAAAAAAACTTTTTTTAATTTTCTAATTTATAAAAAATTTTGTTATACTGCGGTGAAAATTGCGGTAAGCATTTTTGTCAGTGAAAATCATCGTAAATGACTCATTATTTATCATTACCTATTACTGCATTACTGGAATTTTTTTTCCGATTTTGTTATAGTTTTGTTATGCACAGTAAAAACTATCCTAATTAGGTAAATTTATGTGTTATTGTAAATATTATTCATGCTAACTAATTTTTTTTTTTCATACTTTAATTTTATTTTTTTCCTGATAATGAAATTATTTTATACGTTTATCATTACATTATTAATTACATTACATGGTTATCGTAAAAAATCCTTATCTACCTCTGGAGCATTAGCAGCATTTTTTGTTGGCGTAGGAACAATACAGAATGATTGGCCAGTTTTTGCCGTTGTATTATTAGTATTTTATTTTACTGGTTCAAGATTAACAAAGGTAAGTTTATGTTTGAAAAGGATATTTTATTATTAATTTAGAGAGAAATATTTTTATAACAATATAAATATTAGTATAAAGCGGAAAGAAAGAAGCAACTTGAAGAAGAATATCACGAAGGTAAGTTATGGAGTAAAATAGAATCTTTTTTTTTTTTGCTTGCTAAAATTTTCAAATTATATAGGTGGACAAAGAAATGCAATTCAAGTATTCAGTAATGCTTTAGTTGGGACAATGCTTGCTATTATACATCAATATTATTATGGTGATGAAGAATCATGTTTATTAGATGATCGTGGATCAAGATTCATTTTTTTCATGTATCTTGGGTAATTATAAGTAAAAGGAATCTTTTTACTTTTAAATTATTTTAAATTTTTTTTTTTTATTATTTAAAGAATTTATGCCACATGTAATGGAGATACGGTAAGTGCTTTATTTAATGGGGTGAATTTTTTTTAAATAATAACAATAAAATTTTTTTATAGTGGGCAAGTGAACTTGGTATTCTTAATAAAGGATGGCCTATACTAATAACCACACTCAAAAAGGTGAGATAACGTTCTTGATCTTTCTCATAAAATCTTTTCTCGGATAACTAAATATAAATTATATTGATTATAATGATAAAGGTTCCACCTGGTACAAATGGGGGAGTTACTCCATTAGGATTATTAGCTTCAATATTAGGTGGATTTATAGTTGGATTATCAGCAATAATATCATTAGGATTATCAAATTTATGTAAAGGATATATAGAAATAATATTAATAGCTTCAATATCAGGATTCATGGGTTCATTAATTGATTCATTGTTAGGAGCTACTGTACAAATTTCTAAATATGATGAAAGTTTAAAAAAAATTACTTATCAAAAAAATAAACATTCTAAAACGATTAGTGGGTATGATTTATTAGATAATAATCAAGTAAGAAATTTTAAATTATTTTTTTTGGGGGGAAAGTGTTATTTAATTAATCGTTGTTAAATTTGATTGTTCATATATATTTATTTATATATATTTTTTTATAGGTGAATTTTGTGTCATCTTTAGTAACAGGTGTAACAACAGCTTTTATTTGTGATTTAATTTACACAAAATGAATCATAATTGCATATATTTTTAGATGAAGCAGGACAATGTTTGTTTAACAATTATTATTTTGGCACTTGTACGGATTAAAGGTGTTTAATATTTATAATTAATAATAATAACCAAGAGAATTTTTATTTATTTACTTATGCAATAAGTTGTAATTTATATATAATTTTTACCAATCCTTAAAGCGAAATTGTGTCATAATATTTTTTTTTAAAAAAAAGAAAATAAGAAAAAGCCAAATGAAAGAAATTTCTAATTCTAACTAAATAAAGTTTACGAATAGAGAGAAAAAAGAAAGAAAGAAAGAAAAAGTAGTAATGATTAATGTAACCTTTTATTTACAAATATATATATATTATTTTTTCTTTTTTTCTTTTTGTAATATCACCAAATTTCATAGAAATTCGGGTATTACATCAAACTATCATTAAAATCATTACCAGGGAAAATTTTTCGTATAAGTTGAAGAAAAATTTTGTTGAGGTAAAATTGAAGAAATAGGTTTAATATCAGAAATTTCATTAGCTGAGAAAAATGAAATTGAGGGTAATGCTTGTTGAGTTGTAGAAGTCGATTTCTTTTTTAATGAAGAATTTTGTGATGATGATGAAAGAGAACACAATCTTTCTTGACGGATATTATAATAAGGAGGTGTTGGAGGTCGAAATTTTTTTGAGAGACGTTGACTTTTCATATGACTTAATTGTTGTTGATGTAATTCGCTATGTATCTTGTGGTGTTTCTTTAAATCTTGAGGTCTCTTAAAAGCTTTTTTACATTTCTAATATAGAAAAAAAATAATGATTAGATAAATTGGATTTATTTTTTATAAAGACAACTTTTAAAAAATACAATATGTGAAAATACGTTACCTCACATATGTGTGGTTTTAATGTTACATGAACCCTTAAATGGCTTGTAATATGATCTCTTTTGGTGGTTCGAACATCGCAATCATCCCAATGACAGTCAAGACAAAGATTTCCTGTAGATTTACGACCTACATGATCTGTTGAGAGATGACTATAAAGAGTTTCCGCATCTTCAAAATTACGATTACAATTTTTCCAAAGACAAATAAATTCCGAATTATTTCCTTCAGAAACTGGAGGTGAAAGTGGGTTTACAAATGAATTATTATTATTATTATTATAAGACATCTTTATTTTTTTTTGAAAATTATTTTATTATGGGTGATGATTTATTTTTTTTCTAATGAGTAAAAAAATATAAGGTTTTGAAATTATATATATAAATATATATATATATTTTTTTTTGTTATCTGATAATTTTTTAAATTTTTTTACTTTTTTTTTCAAAGAATCGCTTACCCTTTTATATATTATTGAATTATAATCTCATGCAAAATTTGAATTTTTTTTGCCAAGGAATCTGACGCGTACATTAAACTTTATTGTATAATATAAAAAGTATATATAAAGTATATACTTTTTACTAAGTTAAATAAGGTGATACAATATAAACCAATCATTAACCAAATAAGGAGAATATCATTTAAAAGGGAATATTCGGGAAAATGGGTTTGGTGATACAAAATAAAAAAATGCTTGGCAAAATTTTGCAAAAATTTCTCAAGAGAATTTTCTCATTTCTTGGTAAAAAAAAATTTTAATATAATCGATTATTAAAAAAACATTTGAATTTGCCAAGAGATAAGGTAAAAATGAAAATAATAACTTATTATGGACAAACAATAATATTATGTTTAAGAACCTTGGCCAAACAACAAAAAACGTTTTTTACGCAGTAATTTAATTGAATTTTTCTTATTGAGCCAAGAACCCGGAAAACTCTATGCAGAACATTGTATTCTTTTATTGCAATGATTTTCTTATTAATTAAATTTTAATTGATACTTTAATTGTCTTGGCCATATGAAAAAGTAAACAAATGTTCTTAATTATCATCTTTTAACGGTAAGTAGATCTGAACTATTTCATTTTTTTTTTTAAAAAATATTTAATTTTTTTTTTTTTTTTTAAATCTGACATACTTCTACTCAAATCTAATACTTGTCACACTATTTTGTTAAGGAAAGGAGGGTTGCCAAGACTTGAATTACTTTTGGCCAAGAGATTGCCAAAACAAAAATGTAAAAGAGATTTACACATAGTAAATTTGATGAAAATCATTAACCATTTTAGGATCGAAACACAACCGAAATAGTTACGGTTCACGGCAATAACAATCCCCTGACAACAAACGATCTTTCTTGATCTTTTCTTGAGTGCTAAATCTTGTATGCATTTCGAAATTAGATAAAATTACAGTGCATTTAATGCTGTCACATTTAACGTTTATGTTACTTGGTACCCGGTACTCCTTATTTCAAAGGATTTACAAATTACACGTGTATGTTCCAATCAAAATATGCCACGTAAAAATTTTTGTCATTTTATTCTTTTTCTAAATGAATAATAATAATCACCATTTTATTCATTTATTCGTTTATTCATCGTTTATTGTGAAAATATTTCTCAAGTATGTAACTATTCAAAAAAAAAGTATCTCGTTATTTAAAAAATAGGGAGAGAAACTAAAAACTTTTTCTTGTTCATTTAGTTCCATTATTTGAAAACAAAACTCCTCATCTTTCACGTCTGAACAAAAAAAAAAAAACCAAAAATGATTAGAGACACAACACTTGCTGCCTTGTGTAACTCATTAGGAGCAATTTTAATGGCATTAATTATTAGTTACCATTTTATAGTAGTGAATTCTAAAGAAAGATCTGAAAATTCTGAAAATGTTGAAAAGAAACTTTCTTAATAAAAAGAGCGTGTTCAAAAAAAAGTTCTTTATTGAGTTATAGGTCTTTTATTATTTTTATTTTATTTTATTTTATTTTTTTTTTGACATATATATATGTCTTATTAATAGAAATAAAAGTAATTTTTCTAATTAATATTTTAGTATTAATTTATTAAATTAGGTAGAAATTCAACTGGATAAGAAAGATAAATAAATAATATCTCTCGTATTCTTTCGTATTCACTGGTATCATTGTATATATTTTAATTTTTATATTTTTCTGACAAAACTTCCATGAGATTAAAATCATTATCTCTATGAATAGTTACAGTATCAACTTGAGCATTTGGAAGAACATTTAATTCTGAAATTACGACATTTGTAGGTCGATTTGCACCAAATACGACACATTCAGCTGAAAAAATAAGGTAGTAGTGAAAATAATTGAAATAAATTTTGGTCAAAAATAATTAGAAAATAAAATTTAATTAAGGATAATTACCTATATCTTTTGCATCAAGAGGTTCATATCCAGAATAATAGATTTTGGAAAATTCGGAATTTCCTCGACTTCTATTCAACGTGAATTCGGTATCTACAGATCCTATATAATTAAAAAGAAAAGTAGATGTTTATAAAATGGAATAAAATTTAGAGATATATGATATGAATTATTGTTACCTGGTCTAATCAAAAGAACTCTGATCTTTGTTTTAATTAGTTCTTTTCTTAAGGAGCTAATATGAGATTATTTCCAAATTTGTCAGTACATTTTTTTTTTTATTTAAAAAAAAAATATATATATATACTTTCAACTCACTCAGTAATTCCCTCAACAGCAAATTTAGAAGCGGAATAAATAGAATTACCAAATCCATGACTTTGTTGACCGGAGATACTTCCCATTATAATAATATCACCACTATTGCGTTCTTTCATCCTAGGAAGGACAGCTTGAGTAACATATATTAATCCATTTACATTTGTTTCTAAAGTTGCTTGAATTTCTTCTTGTGTTTGATTTTCTAAAGTTTCAAATCCAATTGCTATTCCAGCCTACAAAAAAAAAAAAAATATTTAGGGCTTGTCCAAAAAAGATCAGATGTTTTTTTTAAATTTGGAAATTTATCGTTACGTTGTTCACTAATACGTCGATATCTTTAAGTTCTAGGGGTAAATTTACGATTACATCGTCAATTGCTTGTTTATTTCTTACGTCAACTTCACAAGTATGAATTTGTGTATTGGGATATTTTTCCAAAATTTGTGATTTTAATTTTTGTAGCCTTTCAGCACGTCTCGCTAATAAAATGTGAAAAATCTAGTTAAAGATTATTATTATTACATATGAAAATATCTATTTTAAAAGGAAAAGGAAAAGGATATGAGTTTAGAATTATATTTTGCAAATTCAAATGCGGTAGCTTCCCCGATACCTGCTGACGCACCTGTACTATAATAAATGATTAAATAAATAAATATATATATATACACAAATATATATTACTAAAAAAAAAAAAAATTCAGTCCCATAAAAGTTAAATTACATTAATACTACACGTCCTGATAATTCTGTATTCATTCTTAATGAAAAGAATTATTAAATTAAACTTTTAGATTTTTGAACACCACGTTATCTTAAGCAAATCTTGATTGGATGTACATAATCATGCGATTTGCATAGCATTAATTACATCACGTGACTGACTAACAATAAATTTCTTATCTAAATTATAAATATAAATAATATAAATGCAAAACTGATTTAATAGAAATCTAAATAAATCAAAAAAAAAAAAAAAAAAATTAAATATATTTTACAAAATAAAATCTGAATTTGATAAATTAGATTTTATTTTAATCCTTAATTATTAATTTTTAATAGCATTAATAGTATTTATTATCTGTTATAGGTTTTTAAATATTTTAGTTCTTTTTTTTTTGAAATAATTTTTTACAAAAAATAAAGCTTTTTTATTGCAATTATAATTAAAAATTTAAAAATATCATTATTTTTATTTTATTAATAATACATTATAAATTTTTATTTTTTTTAATACATATCCCTACTATAAATTACCAGATTCATAAAATTTACTAATTTTACTTATTAATTTTAAGCTGCATAGAAGTTTCACTAATTTTTTAATAAAATTTGGCTCAAAATTTATTATTTATAATTAGTAAATGAAATAATTAGTAATGAAATAATTTTTTCTTTTTTTTTTAATAAATAACATTATCTTTCAAATAAAAAAAAATTAGCTGAATTTTGTTTATAAGAATTTATAAACTTTTATAAATTTTTATATAGTTTAAAAATCATCTAGTAAATTTGTAAATTCAGTCAATTTTTTTTTTATTTGAACCCTTAGTTTTTAATATTCTAGAAATTTTCTTTCTTTTTAATATATATAAATATATATAAAAAAAATTATTTTACTATTAATTATATATGTAAATATTTCTATTTTTTTTTTGCAATAAAAATTTTGACCGAATTTTGTGTATTTACCTTACGTAATTACTATAAATTAATAGATTTATGATTTTGCAAGGGGTAACAAGGAGTAACGTAAGGTGCCTTACATATAGGAGTAGATTGAGTAATTTATGTGATCTTACGTTACTCAATTAATCAATCTATGTTCCTCACTTTCTACTCCCTTTAATTATTAGACACACTACAAATCATATAAAATATAGTGGGCTGGTTAGACATTTTTTCTATCTACCTTTTACAAGTAAAGCGCAAAACTAATAAATATAAATATTACTGCTCATCAATCAAAAACATCGTGAGATCATTGAAAATAACTCCGCAAATAAAAATTAATGGTATGCGCACTGACCATTTGGTCAAATCTTTGTTATATTAGTCCTTAAAAATTTCGGATATATTACTCTTCATGGCATTTTGATCTTCACCAAGAAAATCTTTTTGATCTTCATCACGTGCAGTGAAATTATTCACATGAATATCATGAATCCCACGCGCTTCAACAAAATTTGGCGCAGTGTATCAATAAAATTTCCCGGTAATATAGCTTCGATTGTTTCTCGATTTGTGTAAATCACATGTCATTTGACTATAGTATAAAAATTTATTATAACCAAGATCTGTTATCTAAACATATTTGTTCATGGCACGTGTTCGTTAAACAGATAATCGCACAGCCTTTTGATAAAAAATTTCTGTAACTTTGTAACTCTAACTCTAATGTCTACAGAAACGAATAGCACGGAAATTCATAGTCTCGAAAAGAAAGTGAGTTTTTATTGTTTGAATATTCGCTTTTTGATCCCTTGTATTTACCTTTCTTTGAATAAACTATAATCGCAGTTTGAGGGCATTGATATCAAGGTTCATATCGTATGTCTAAAAGACAACAGATGGAAGAAGGCACTTCAATTCCTAACGATGGATTGCTAAAGGCAAGTATCTATATTTAAGTTTGATGATTGGATAGAGAGGAGTTGGGTTATCATTTCAAAATCAACCACCTAAGTGGCCTGGCTACGTGTTGGGAATGGGTTATTATATCTGGTGGGTCCATCTTAAGTCCGCGTGAAATTCGGTGTAGCCTTTTTTAATCATTCCCTTGTTATTTCTGTAGAATCAATTAAAAGAGGAATGTTCTGGAATACTGTCGAATCAGAAGTAGTTGAAGGTATATCCTGAAATTTATTACTTTAATTTATCGAATGCGAAAAGTAATGTTAATTTCAATTTTTGTTTCATGGTTTGTAGGCTCAGTTGCTGTTAATCAATCTTATACGGGAAATGAGGCTAATGCAATTTTGAACGAGATGAAATTGGATTTCATTTTAAGTTGCAAGAATAATGGAAAACGTCCAGTGAGGTGGGGTCAGATTTTTTTGCTTTTTATGGTGAAATGAATCCCAATAATTCTCAATGGAAATTCACAAATTTTACCAATTCAACCCCTGCTTTAGTAATAGAATTTCCGATATAGTTAATGACGGGTTTTCACGAACTTTACCCCACTCACAAATAATAACGCCAATAATACTTCTAATGTTGTTGATAAAACTTCCGTACTGTCGCAATTGGTAGTAATGAATCACAATATCTTGATACGCAACTTGAATCTGATACCTCATCTTCCGAATCGACCTGTAAAATTCGAAGAAGCGTACTCCAAATTAGTTCCAAATTGCATGTGGACGCTGAGAGTGGTCGAAAGGTGGAAGAAGTAATCTATGAATTCGCTAGAAATTTGCCCGGAGAGTCATGTCTGCATTCATTTATAATAAATGATGCCGATGCTGATACTAAATCTTTATTTTCCGATGTCGAATGGAAAGAAATTACTTCTTCAGAAGTTAAGGAAAACCCAAAACTCGAACTCTCTTCGAGTATTAATGAATGATATATACACGGTTAGAAGTGTTAAGGAATTGCAGAAATTATTTATGAACCGTGTGGTAACGAATATGACAAATGTCTTATCATGATCTCGATTTTATTAATTATGCATACTAGAGTATGCTGTTTTTACGGGGTAAGGAAAAGAATCCTTTTGATTCTTCGAAGTTAAAGGGATGGTACGAAATGATCGATACAATACTATCATTGGTTTAGTGCGTAGTGATGGCATGAGCTGTGCTTCGGTTGATAGAAAAAACATTGTACGATCAATGATCGAAAAAGATTGGTCGAAAAGGGGACGAGTTTTAGGTTATACAGTATAATGATCGCCTGGAATTTGGTGCCATAGAGGTAGGTCTTAAATGGGAAGGACATAATCACATAATGAGACTAAATACTTGAACGATTCCTTAAAACTAAATAAAATGATGAAGGGCATGGTCATTACTGGAGAGAAGACCTTGTTAGAAATTGAAAGTTATTGGGATTCTACATGGAGCCAATAGAATTCAGGTCAAGTAATTGACTTGATCTATTATATAAAAGTAACAAAGAATGTAAGTTTCAAATAAAGCTAAATAAAGATCTAAAAACTAAATAAAACTAAATATAACTTAATTGTAGTGAAAATTATTTAAAAATATTTCATCCAATATTTAAGTTAATAGGAAATTTGCTATAATCTGATCTGATCCATTAGAAACTCTATTTAGCACAGTAAAATTATCCACATCTTTACACATTTAATAAATTATTTTATTTAATTTTTATAAAATTAACTGTTAATGCTTTATAATAAATTAAAGTTTATTTTTTATTCAATATAAATTTGTTTTATAAAAATTTTATAATGAAATCATAGCAATATAATAATTTCAGTTGAAAGATTGGAGTTAAATTAGAATTAAAACTAAAGTATAGAATTAGAATTAGGTGAACTAGTATTAAGGTATAGGATTAGGGTTAGATTGGATTAAAATTATTAAGCCATTAAAGTATGAAATTAAGTTTAAAGAAAAAAATTTTTAATAATAATATTATTTATTATTGTAATTTCCATTAGTAATTTGAATATTGATTATTTAACTATTAGTAATTTAACTGCTAATAATTTAACTCAAACCCATTTTAAGAATATTTCAATATTTTATAATTAAATTTTTATAATCTTAAATTCATTGGATTTGTCTTATTAAAATAATATAAATGATAGTAATTTTATACTTATAGAGTCAATATTTAATATATGATGTATTTTGAATTCTTTATAATATTTTTTAATCCAATAACTAGATTTTTATGAATTTTATAACTTTATTTCATTAGATTCATTTTATTATAAATAATAGTAAATTTATTTAATAATATTTATCAAATTATAACATTTTTAAATTTTATGAACTGTATAGTAAAAATTTAAATAATTTATATAATAAGTAATTTTATATTTCTAAAAATTACTAAAAAATATAAACATGCATATGGGCTGATTTTTCAGAATCAATAAAATTAGGATATTTTATAAGTTACTTCAACTCAAAATATAAAATTGTATTACACAAATTAAACCATATGTATTACAAGATCATGTGATATGAATTTAATTTATCTATAATGATAAAATTATTTTTTTCTTTCACAAACTCTCTGTTAGTCTTCCCATCAGTTTCCCTATTAGTTTTTTAAGTTAAGTAAGCTGAATAGTTTTGAAAGTATATATAGTAGTTTTTCTATTTTATATACAAGCAGTAACTCTCTTTTTTATTATTTGAAAATTTTTTTAACATTCTGTAAGAAAAAAAATATATTATTCAATAGAAATATTTAAGAAATCATAATTAATAGTTTTAAGTATAATTTATTAAATTGTAACCGATTAAATCATAAATTAATAAATTATTTAATTAAAATTTATTTGTATTTATTTTTTAGATAATTTATTATTTTTAAATTTTTTTTTTGTTAAATTATAATGAATTTTCTTTTTTTTTAATAAACTAACTATAATATTTTCCTTTATTTTTTAGAATGTATTTATTATTTTCAGGTTGAAAAGCAAATATTATAACAGAAATTTTAAAAGAATTATTATTTTTGATCTTTTTTTATTTGGGAACAGTTTGATCTTTAATGAACGTCACACTTAGCTACCTTACTAAAAATAGCCAATTTTTTGAAATATTTTTATAGACCTAAATACAATGGCTTTCAAAACAATTGTATAATTATTTTGTAAAATTTTTAAAATATATCAATATATTTTTAAGGTATTTTTAAGATTAACATATTAAAATAATATCAAAGTTAATTATATTATAATAATAAAATAATAGCAAAAACATTAAAAAATTATTGTGCTATTATTTTGAGTTATTTTTATAGACTTAGATACAATATAATTACAAAATAATAACAAAAGTATAATAAAAACATTTTGATGTATTAAATATATTTTTGTAGTATGTTAAAATTATTACAAAATCATTTCAAAAAATTGACCATTTTTAGGAAAGTAATTAAACATTCATGATCTAAATCCTTAATTCTACTAATTGGCAGATATGGAAAATTCATTTCAATTATTTAATAATTATATTATTACAAATATACATGAAACCGAAATTGGTTAATTTCTACCTCCGAAATGGTCGAAATGGTCGAAATAATTTCGACTTGGGCCCCTTCAAAAGTCGAAATGGTCGAAATTGCGTCAAAGTCATGTGATTTTATAGTAAACAATAATATTAAAATTCAAAGTTAACGAACTCCGCATCCAGTGATTCAATTTTTATG
>QZLH01000298.1:85124-110204 GCA_003833135.1 Oehlia diaphana | reverse complement strand
AAGTCGGAGTTCTTTTATTTTTTTTAAAAAAAAAAAAAAAAAATACACGTGCATACACTAAAAATGCTGATCGTAAAACTTCCACCAGAACTTTTTATTGAATTTTGCATTTTATTATCACCAACTGATTTATTTACACTTTCTCAAGTATGTCGTAAATTTCGGGAATATTTATGTGCTCCAAATTCTTTTTCTACTCAACAAATATGGAAAGAATCCCGATTAAATTTTATGCCAAACGAAGTTATGCCTCCACCAGAAGGGATGACCGAAAAAAAATATGTTGAATTATTAATGACAGAAAGAGGTTGTCAAATTTGTAAACAAATTACGGAATGTAAAATTTATTGGGAATTTGAAGTTAGATGTTGTGAAAAATGTCGTAACAAAAAAACCATTTAGTAAGTTCTTACTTATTCTTTAAAAAGTATTTATATTTATATTTAATATTTTTTTTTCTAACCAAACATGTTTTATTTTTTGTATAGTCGACATGAATTAACGCTTAAAATGAAATATCCGTCGGAATTTACTAACATTATGCCATACACCGATTATGGAATCGGTAATTATTATTGGATAGAACAAATAGATCTTGCATATTCTCAATATAATAATTTATCAAAAGAAAATTTACAATCTTGGTTAAATGATAAAAAACGTACGTTTGATTCTATAATGGAATACGCTGAACTACGCAAATTGAATGAAGAAAAACTTAACCGTTTCCCTTTTTCGTTTGATTCGCTACCAATATTTTCCGAAACTTTGTTTGATAGAGATTTTAGAAATTTTAGCAGTGATTGGATAGGTCGTATAAATCAGATTTATAGGAGTATGTGTTGGGTATGTGAAAATTGTACGAATAACGATATTGAAAATGTACAACAACTAGTTCAATTTCATATTCAAAGACTTGAAAATCAGCCTACTTGCTGTTGTAGTCAAACAAATATAAAAGTTGAGTTACAATTAAAAAACAATTATCATAAAAATTCTAATGAATCAAAAAGAAATAATTATATTAAAACTAGAAATAACAAATCTAACATGAAAGGAAAAAATTTTAGAAAAAAATTATTTTATAGATATGGTTAATTTAATTAAATATAAAATATTATATATATGAAAGTTATAAAAAAAAAAATTGTAAATATAATATAATTTTGTACAGTATATGAATCATTTAATAAATTTCTTTTAATAAATTTTATTTTTCTATTTTCTTTCTTGAGTTAAAACAAATCCAACCAGTTCTAATCTCTAGTAAATGAAAGTTCCCGTAACATATCTTGATTATATGATTAGATTTAAATAGGCTATACCTGTTCGACTAGTTCTAGTATTCAAACGTACATTATTTGTTCCAGTTTTTATTTTATTAATTACACGATAAATTCTTGAATTATTGTTATGATAATTATTTCATTGTTTATATGGATGAATCCGGACGACGAATGAATGGATCGTAATTATTTGGTCTTTCATTATAAACATTGTTACATCGGTACTTATTTCTATTATTATTTATATAGTTTTTCTCATACTTTAAACATAAACATATAGGAATACTTTAAAAAATTATACGTTTTATCAACTGCCTAACCTAAGTCGAATACTCCCTCGTCACCTTAAGCTACTGTTAACTACCACGAAAGGAAAAAAAGCCAAAGAAAACATTGATTCCATTATTCTAGTTATTCGACCGATTTATGGTTGGTTAGAACTTATCCGCTCTAATATTTAATAAGATATGATTACGCTAAGAAGCCTATTAATCGTAAGAATTCTTTCATTTCTCTTACCACATTTGGCAGCTATTAGTCCAAGTCTTGAAAAAGAATATCAGATTAGTAATAAGCGAAATATATGGAAACAATCATTCCAATTTATAATTGTTGTAATGACATAAATAACACGTAGTTTTCTTAAGAGACCTTTTTTTATTCTTTTATTTAGTCGGATTTTTAGCAGAATAAAATTTAGACTTGTTTCACAAATCACGGTAATTTTTGATATTTCATAATTAGCCAATCATATCCAAATTTTGGATATCGCATTGAACATCCGGTCGGTGCTTCGGACGTTACTTTTTTGGTATTTGCGGGATACTAAAATAATTCGCAAGGATTAATGTCTTTTATTGTAAAAATTGATAATTTTTTTTATTAATACGTCAATTTAATTTTTTTAATAATTATACTTAATGAATTATTAATGTTATTAGTCAGAAAAAAATAAATTTCAGTTTTTTGCTTTATTAAATAAAAATGTGTAATATTTGAATATAAAGATTCTGATCGTCGAGTAAATCCGCATGTTACAGTAAGGGTGCTGTCAGATATTACCTAATATTTTAAGGGGGGGGGGGGGGGGGGGGTAACTAAAGATGTTAGGGTACAATACTATATAAGATGTAATAAATATATCTTACCTTGGGGAGGGTAAGCTCTTATATGCCCTAATGATGGATTTTCATTTTATCAAAATAAGGAATATCCGGTCGGTATTCGGTGATATATATAGATTGTATTCAAGTAATGAAATCACTTATTAATTATAAACACTTATATGATTTCAATTTATATGTCACCGAGCGCCGACCCGGATATACCTTATTTAATATATAGATTGCAATCAAGTAATGAGATCATATTAATTAATTTCACGAATTATAAATTATCTTCCTTGTTGATCGGTAACATGTAATTGTAAAAAAATATTCAACGCACAATGAAAATAAATAAACGTTTGGACAAATTCTTATTATTTTAAGTATCCTTTTTTCTAAGATATTATCACTTTAACATATCCCTTCGGCGAAACATCCCTTTGGCGAAATGACTTCGACGAAATGGGTTTGGCCGTTTTAGATCGTACCTATTCAAGATATATTTAATGGATTCACGTGCCCCTCTATATACTAGCCAAAAAAAAAAAGCGGAATCGGTTTTTATCATATTATTCGTTATTTTATTTTTCGAAATGGTTTTCCGTGTGTTTTACGTTATCCCTTACCCTTAGTAAAAGTAAGTCTTATGAATTCATTTTATATTAAAATAAGATAATATGAGATGAAAATTTTAATTTCACGCTATAATTATAACTTCTTTTTTTTATGTTTTATTTATTCATATGCAAACAAATAAATATAAAATGTGTACAGTTAAAAAATGTTTACATATAAAAAAAATATGTATATATATGTCCCTAAAAGATTAAAACATAAATTACAATTTTAAACTTTCTTAAAAAACTTACCAGGATTAAAACATACAGATATCTAAATTATTACTTATTTTATTTAAATTACTAATGTTTTCTGGTAACTAATATTAAATTACAAATTCATAGAAATCATCCTGATCCATAATGAAATTTCCTATCTTTTTCACGCTCAATATCCATTTGAAAGTAAAATCTTGAAATATGAACATGTTAGCATATACGCAATATGAAATTTAAGCAAATTATTATATTCTTTTACCCTAAAAACTTAACTGATTACTAGGCTAGTTCATAGATCTCTTGTCAGACTTTGTAAGATTTGAGCTACAGGTAATTTTATAGGTGATGATGATCCATGCGATTGGTTACCACCGGTTTCTGACGTTCGGTTAGGTAGTAACAAAAAGAAATATAAGGATCGGTTAATAATCGCAAGGTAATATGATGTTGCTGTAGTTATCAGGTGTTAAAGCAAATCGATTAATGTATGCGCAAATAATGAACAATAAGTAAACAAATAATAAAGTAATGATAACGTGTATGTTTATAAGCGGAATTAAACTGGGTATAAATAACAAATCGATTTGTAACTAAAGGTCAATATATGATAATGAAATACTTTAAAGAAAAACGTGTTGTAATAAATCGGAAACAAGCGGGCGGTTTATTAACACAACAAAATACGATATTACTGCACTCTGTAATATCCGTATAGAAAATAAAACCTACAAGAACTGCTCAAAATACACCTCCACCATCGGTCCTTTTTATATCGTTAAAAATCTGGTGCGAATCTGACTCTCAAACAGATTTGCCACCCGGCCAAATGTGGCGATTGGTCGTATTTGTCTATTAAGCCACCTTTAATTCAGCCACTTTCCCACCGATAAGCTTCCGTTTTTATCTAATCATTAAATATCTCTATGTAACATAACTAAAAGTAAATAAATAAATAAAAGATAAAATAAAAAAAAATAAAAAAATATCCCGTGACACAACGATAGATATTGATACAGGAGCAAATAATACATACTGGCTTCATGCACATGTTAAAGGTAGTATATTATTTGTACTTTTTTTCAATTATTATTATTATTTAATGAAATTAACAATTTAATAAAACAAAAATGAATCGATAAAACGAAATCAAAGAAATTGAAGATCATTACTCGAAAAGGTGAATAAAAATTGATTAACAAAATTCTCTGGACAATAAATAATAGTTATTTGGTAGAAGGGTTGAAATATCACCGAACTGCGAAGCAGTATAACTGTGTTATTAAACTTATTATGCAGACGCCTGACTAACATTAACTTATCGTTACATTGCAACGTATTGTTATTGTATGACGAAAACATTTCTGATAACGGGGCCCTGTTGTTATCAATTGCCGATGCCGAGCATTTCCATTCTCAGCTGATTTATTTTTTGTTTATTACCGCCTTTCGGACACTTCCATTTTTGATTTTGATTAATGTTATCAAACACGTTAGATATTAAATAATCTTGGTGCGACATAAATAATTACTATTAGGTATTATAGATAAGATAACCTTTAAAACAATAAAAAAGAATTTATTATGTTACTCGATTCATCAAAAATATTTTCACCAAATTTGTAAATATCAATTTCAAAACAAATATAAATCAGTTCATCTAATTCTAAATCATTATGAGATAATAAATTTAATGTATAACCATAAAAATTATACTTTGTTATAAATATTTTAACAATAATTACCAAAAATAAGACCATAACATTATAAAAATCATTCTTTTTATATATTATAAGTATCTTAAATAATATAATCATCATTGTAATTAATAAGAAAAGACAATTAGAAATAATATAAACTGTATAATATATTATCCAAAATAATAATAATAATGGAAGTGATAATAATGATATAAAATAACAAATTTTCATTAAAAATATTGGATTATTCGTTAAAGTATTTTTATATTCTTTATATGATTCATTAGTATTATAGATTGAACCAATTAATAAATTTTTCACCACCGTTAAAAAAAAAGTAACTACGAATAATATTGGTGTAATAATCATAATAAAAATGATTGAGATTAAAAATATATCCATAATATTAATAAATATAGAGAAAATAAATTCATAAATATGTAATTTATCTAATTTCAAATAAGATTTTGAAAATAAAATATTATCAAAAGGTTTTAATATCGGAGATTCATTTAATAATCGGTAATCGGAATTCTGAGAAATTGATTGATAAATTAAATAAATAATCGCCGCTGTTGAAGAAATTGAATAATATGGATATTCTGGTCTCTTAATAATTATAACAAATGGATAAATTAAAGTGACAAATATACAATATCCAATAATCAAAAATATATAAATTGGAATATAAAGAGCGACGATTATTGGAAAAGATAAAAATAAATAGATTCTTTTCCTCAAATCATTGCTACAAGTACAAAATAAATGTGAATATATTTGAAATATTGAGGGTAAATATGTAAGTAATGATATTATAATATTTGGAATCAGACATAAAAATAATACTGGTAAGATACAGATTAAAAAATCAAGAATTAATAATATCATATGAGAAGTGTATCTTAATAAAATCATATTTGTTCTTTTTATTTTTTGTTTTTTTGTTTTTTTTTTTGTTAAAAAAGAACAAAGAAATGATTAAAGAACAACCTTTTCAACCTAAAAGTCTTGGCATTGATGATAATCATGTAATATGTAGCACAATTTTTTTTTTTTTTTTTTTTTTTTTTTTTGTGTCCCATTCAATATTCGATGTATGGAATGACAAAGTGTTTAAAATGGAATCAGGACAATAAAGTGAGTCACTTATGATGTATGTAAAAATAATAATTTTGAATTAGGTTATTTCACCAATAACCATATGACCTTTAATTTAGTGTTCCAAACCAAAAATAATTTTTTTTTTTTTTTTTTAAAAAAAAATAAATCCATTTTGAGGATTATTTTTGCCTTTTAAAGCTTCTGGATTTGGAAAATATTTGCATTTGTTGCTGCGTATTATCGCCAATAATTGGCATAATTGGCATAATTTTGATCATCGAGACTATCGTGCATATCATAAATATTTATTTATTTCATTTAAAGATTTATAAAGCTAGTTTGTCTCACATAAAGTTGGTTTGTATATACTGAATTAACTGACAGAATACGATGATATAATATTACTTTTCTTCAGTTCGCTATGGTATGTCGAAAGTAAATATTGTTACGTATCACGAAATATTGTAAAATTGTGTATTTAACTTTAATGCGTATTAATATCGGATATTTATTATAGAAAGTTCATTTTTCGAAGCGGTTTAGGCTAATTTAAGCAAGAACGGCAAAGTTATTGTACATCATCTACTTTTTTTGGCCAGTCAATTATTTCCATCTTGTACTGTAAATTGAGTAACGAAACACCTATTAATTTTATTATATACTAAAAAATGGGTTTCCGCTCCTTAATCACTACTTCCAAAGATGTAAATCTGTAATCCGTTCATGTGTATCCTTTGTTAATATACTTGTTGAATTAATGATTTTTTTTTTTTAAAAAAAAAACCTTGGGAACCTTTGAACGAATGGTTGATTATCAATTTCTGATTTCGGGTTATAGTTGATAAATTTTTAAAATTTTTGAAAATTACGTAAGTTTCCTATTTTTTTGGGTCGTATTCATTTCACCGACAATTATCTCACCTACAGGCGTTTCAACAACAGGTCATTTTGCAGACAAATGCTTCGTCAACAATCATCTTACCGACAAGGGAATTTAGGATTAGAATTAAGGAAATTAGGGATAGAATTAGTGTTAGGTAAGGAATATTGAAGTTAGGTTTAGGGTTAGAATAAGATCGATGTAATAACAATGATCAGGTGATTGTCGGTGACGGTAATATTATGAATACGCAGCGCATGCACTTTACGATAAATTTTAAAACCTTATTTTTAAGACCATATTTTATTAACATAATTCATAATTTTTTGACTATCTTAATAATAGTTCAATAGTTAGTTTATGTTTAATTTCTTAAAATAAAAAAAAGAAAAGGAAAAAAGTGGAAGCAATTAATTTTAACTTAATCTTACATAAAATCATAATTCTAATTTTTAATTTAAATAATCTTAATTTATGAAATTCTAACAAAAATTTTAACATATTATTTTTAATCATCCAATTCTTCAGCATCAACTCCAATTTCTCTTGCAACATCGTTAACATATTGTTGTACGCCATTTTCTATTAACTCTTCAACTCTTCCTCTCCTTACGGCATAAACCTTTTTAGTAACATTATCAACAAACCATCTATCATGACTAACAATAACAACAGCCCCTTCGAATTTATTTAAAACTTCTACAAGTGTTTTAATTGTAATCATATCCAAATGATTTGTAATTTCATCAAGCATTAAAATATGTGGTGCATGATAAACTTGTAATGCGAATGCAACTCTAGATTTTTGTCCCCCAGATAAATAAGACATTTTTTGAACTGATAAATCACCGGAAATTCCAAATCCTCCCAAATGAGATCTTGCTTTATGTTCATCAATTTCAGGATATATTTTTTTCATATACGCAACAGCTGAAACGTCCAAATCTAATGCATCAACGTTATGTTGAGCAAAGTGTCCAATTCTCATTCTAGGATGTCTTGTTACGGTACCTTTTGTAGGTTCTAAATTGCCTGCAAGTAACCCCATTAAAGTGGATTTACCTTCACCATTTGCACCAACAAATCCAATTCTTGCGCCTTCTTCAACGTTAAGTGTCACATTTTTAAGGACAGGTTTGGTGCTATTAGGATAAGTGAATGAAACATTTTCTATTTGTAACAAAGCACCGTGATGACGTAATGGTTCGGGTGATGGAATATTCCAATTAACTAAGGTTTCCGCTTTTTCAACTACAATTTCATCACGAATTGAATTAAAATATCCTGCTCTATGCTTGTTTAATTTGAATCGAAATCCATCCTCAGTTTTATTCATTCCGAAACGTTCGAGTTTCTAATCACATAGATTCAAATTAGTTTATTCGAAAATGAAATAAAGATAAATAAAGAAATAAAGATAAACCGTTGTAAGTCCGGAGCGAAAAACTAAAATTTGCGATTTCATTGGGTTACGATCACGTGGAGGACAGAGAAATTCACGTAATCGATTTTTTTTTCATAAGTGCCTTCGCTTCGCTCCGGACAATAATAGAATATTACCTTCTTACGACTCGCAACCATTCCTAAAAGCTTATCGTCTCCACTTTCTTTAGCTTTTTTTTGAGCCTTTTGTATACTAGATTCTATATGCTTCTTTTGTTTCTCTTGAGCTTCAGCCATCCTTTCTTTTTTTAATCGTTCATCCTCCAAATTTTTCTCAAATTCATCATAATTACCAGTATGATAAGTTAACTTGGCATCTTTGAAACGAATTATCTCGGTGACTGTTTTATTGAGGAATCGACGATCATGAGAAACAATGACCATGGTAGTGTCAATGAGAGTATTCAAATACGATTGAAGCCAAAGAATAGCTGGTAAATCCAAGTGATTGGCTTAAAAAAAAAAAAATTATTTAATTAGAATCAACATGAGAACAGGACTTTATGATTCACTTATGAAACCCGAAACATTCTTGTGTATTCGTCAAATTTTCATTGATTAATAAAAAGGTGCTCGTTTAATAATATAAATTGTACTTACTAGGTTCGTCTAATAAAAGAATATCTGGTTGTAAAAATAATGCTTGAGCTAATGCTACTCTCTAAATAATTATTATTAAAGTTTTATAAGAAAAATATAACAGATAAATCTTTCGATGAATTTTTTTTTTTAAAGTGATAATTACCATACGCCAACCACCAGAAAGAGAAGAAAGCGAGGCCATTGGAGAATATTGCTGCTTTTCAGAAAATCCAAGACCGGATAAAATTTCTTGAGCTCTTGCTTCAGCAGAATCAGCATTAATCTTTATTAAAATTAAGATACATATTTAAATGTTAAATAATAATGTAATAGATTAATTTAGTTCATATAAAAAAAAACCCACTTGTTCAAGTTTTGTATACACTTCCTCTAAGAGTTCATAAATCACCGCAGTAAAATCTTCGGTTTGATTTTCTTTATCACCTTTATCATCCAATGCTCTACGTTATAATATGATTAGCATATCTAAATTTTAAATAATCACTATTTATTCGAATGAGCTTTACTATACTTACTTTTGAGCTTCAGCTACTCTAGCTTCAGCATCCAACAATTCTTGTCTTGCTTCAGCACCTCTACGACCACTTCGCAGAGTTGCAATTTTTTGAGCTTCTTCTAATTCTCTTTGTAGTCTTTCAGCTCTAATACGTTTAACAGCAGATTCAATCTTTTTCGAATCTCCACTTTCTGACGCAGCTTGGAGAGCTTGTTTTTCATTTAATAAAAGAGTTCGTTCTTTATCAGCTTTAAGAACGACTTGAGCAACATTTTCTTTTTCATCTACATTTTCCAATTGTTCAATATATAAAACTCGAATGTTTCTAGGAAATCCGACAAGTATTCCACTACCGATACATTTAAGAAGTGCTTTTATAATATAAAATAAATTTTTTGATTATTAAAAAAATACCCATTTTTTTCGTTAAGAATTTTTTATATGAACAAAAAGAATAGTTTACTTGATTTTCCAGTTCCGTTTCTTCCAACTAAACCATAATGAACACCGGTTTTTAATTGTAATTTTGCATCAACTAATAATTCTTTATTACCGACCGTAATATTAACATCTTTTAAATCAACCTTTTATATAATAATAAATCGATTAAAAAAATTTTAAAATTTTTTTTTCAATAACGTAAAATATGATTTAAGATAGATTACCTCTTTCGATAAAGTTTCTAAGGTTTCAGTATGAAATCTTGATTGTTGAGAGTATGCAACGATTTCCGAATCATCTACAACGGATTTTTGTGCTTTAGTTGATGTGGATTGTTTTCCAGTGTTTTTGACGGATTTCTTTCCGGACTTGCCAATTGAGGAAGCAGTATGCGTATCAGAAGTAGGTGTCGATAAATTTAACTTAATAAAGTAATATATAATTTAGTCAAAGTGAATTACATCATAAAAAAAATTTAATATTTTTTTGTACCTGGTCTAATTTAGTAACAACTTCTTCCGGTAATTTTTCAGGTCCAATTTCCGCAGTAGTATCGGTTGAATCCGTAGAATCGTAGGAAAATTTGTTATAAAAAGAATCTAAGTCGGATTTTCCCATACCGGCATCAATTAAGAATTGTTCGGTAGCCTCACGCAGCGAATCAGCACCTTCGATATCTGCTAATACATTAGAAATGTATTCTTTGATATCATCATCGAATGTTACGTTCAAAGGTAGAGCAGCGAAAAATCTTGAGGATAGTGATGAACTCATAAATGATAGGAAAAAAAAAAACTTTCAAATAAATAAATGAATTAATTTAAAATTAAAGAATGTAATTTGATAATATCTCGAAGGAATTAATTTATAAACTTTTTTCATTACTGCGCAACCAAATGGCGTAGTATAAGAGATAAGAGATTTGATTCATGCAATGAATTTTTTACGCCCAAACTAAAAACTATGGGCTAATTTAGGCAATTTAACCAAAAATAGGTTTTTAATTTAGTTGCGCAGCATTGATATACAAGATAGCTGCGCAATGTCTTGTTCGAACTGCGGATTAATATAAAACATTTTAACGATGCATATCAATTTAATTTATGTAACAAAAGAACGCGTAAAAGAAAAATTCATACATAAATCGAAGGCTCATTCCAAATAAAGCCAAACAATTATAATTCTATAGCCTATATGGCAGCACAATGTAATTTGCTTATTTATTTGAATTGAAAAAACCTAAAATTATTCGCATGATTCTAATAATGATAATGCAAATATAATTGAAATAATTAAAATATGAAATAATGAATAAATGAAATAATGGAAACAAGGAAACAAAGGAAACAATGAAAACAAGGAAAAATGAAGGAAATGACCCCATATTTTTAGTTCTTACTTCTTATGTGTTCATAGAAAAATGAAGATATTTTTATATATAATTATAACATTATTGATGATTTGATTCAATCAAATTCTACCCGAACTAAATTCTTTCAAATATCATAAAATACTTTGTCGACTGGATCTCGTTCTCTTTCCGTTCAAGACGTGCCGTGTACAATATATATATATATATATATGCAATACATAAAATAAATTGGGTTATAATCTAGATTAAAAGATCTTAAGCTGCATTTTTTCACGCCAATTGTTTCCATCTAACTTAACGTGTATTTTTGACCCAAAAGAACTCGATGTTGAAAAAAAGTAAGTTCTGAGGCAGTATTCTCCGCCGAAACCATAAACTCTTCTTTACTGTTAAGACCGATCAGTTTGACCAAATATTTTGGGAATAAAGTGTTGCCATTTTGAGGAGTGGAAGTCGGTACTAAACGCGCATAAGCGACTTTCGCAACTTTGTTGTTACGAGCCTTTCAATGTGTTGTTTCATTTCCTCGTCATCTATGAATTTTTTCGTTCTTATCAAAGTTACATATATAGTTAGGCAAATTATCTAAATAAAAGATATATAAATTAATATATCATTAGAAAACAATTCGTTTTTTCTTTAACAATATCTATAGTTCATGAACTCACATGATTAATATTAAAATTAATTATTGGAGAAAGAATAAAATCGGTCGAATATGCTCACTTTCTCCACTACTCTTTTCTTCAACGAATTTCAACATACACTTTTATTCTTTTATATAATCTAAAAAATAACCGAATATTATGATTAATAATATGTAGCATGAAAATATAAAGATAAGCTGACTCACCTTTGGATAGCCGTTGACTTCGATGATAGCAATAAAGATGTCCCGAAAACTAATACACCAGTCAATACTCACTTGTGTGCTTTAAATCAGATTTTTGTAGGAAGAATGGCGAAAGAATAATTGATTATAAAAAACGCCAATTATTAAAAATGTTGGACAATCGAACGTATCTTTTTACAGAAATTAGCGAAACCGACGAAGAGAATCTAGTTAAGACAATAGAATAAAAATAGGTTCTTAATCAATTATCATATTAAAATATTAACTTTCCTAACTTTTTTCATATCACAACAATAAATATATCATTTAAATACCAAAGTTCTGTTGCTAATTTATAATATTAACTTTAGAATCGGTTATTATATTAGACGCGTTAAATGTGATTTGTGTTATAAGTTTAGATCTAGAAGTATACCTTACGAAATTAAGTTATACTTAACTGACATGTTTGACTATCTAGACTGAAGATATTTATTTACTTAATACCTGAAACGTCACTCAAAAACAGAGAATAAAAATTATGGTTAAAGAAAGTAGAAATCTTTGATTCTCGAATTTCTTTATTTGTAAACGTTGAGAACGTCATCTTTGTGTAACACTTTTACGCTATGTTCTAGCGAACCGAATATTTCCGACTTTCCGAGGGTTTCCGAAAATTTTTGTTTATTCAACCCTAATTTAATCATCTGTTCAAAATTCGGAATTTCTTTGATTTTCTTTTTATTTTTTATAAAGAAAAAGTTTAAAAAAAGTCTCACTATTTATATTTTAAATTGTTATTTAAATTAATATATTTATTTTTATTTTTTATTTCTACACGTGTTATAAAAATTTCACGTTTTAAAAACCACCAACATTTCTTCTTTTTTCTTGTCTCTTTGCGCAGCAAAAAAAACTCTGGATTTAAGATTTTCAAAATTGACAAGGTGTTGTAATACAATTATTGATGAACAAATCTTTTTGTAACGTTACCAATCCTAATCAAGCTGTTTCCGATTAAATGGGAATAATAGGACAAATTCTTGACATAGGACAACTTTCTGTGTAATCAAGTTTTCTCTCCTGTCAAAAATATTGCACATTTTTTTTTTATTTTCAATAGCTTTTATAATAATACGAGTTCCTCGGAAGTTTTAAAAAAATAAGTTGATAAATAATCTATCACGGGTAAGCATTACCATTTGTAGTATTGGTAAAGTTATCCAATGATGTATATATCAACAAATCACAATATTATTATTTTAAAATTGTCCGCAGTATTGATAACTTATTTTGATTGGTTTTCCAATGAACTGCAGTTTTGATATGACGCCTACCTTGCCCGGTGATTGTTTATTACAAATTTTTTCCTACCTTGCTGATGATAGCAAATCCCTTTACGCTTTCTTAAGAGTAAATCGATTATGGTGTGTAAATGCTATTAAATATTTATGGAAACAACCTTTTCAATTTGCGTTGATCTTGAAGAGCACACCAGATTATACTTCGCATCATCGAAGAAAAACCGGAAAACTTACCGAGACTTTTATTACATGTTTGATTCATAACGAAATTATTTCCGGGGGTAGTATTCAAAATAAAAAAAGAACATCATCAAGAGTTCCTTTGGTATCACCTCCATTATTTAATTATGTAGGATTTATTCGAAAACTTGATCTTGATGATTTGGGATTGGCAATTGCGGAATGGGCTGAATATATTTTTTCACCAAAGTATAATCGAGATGCTTCGTCCGTAAAGCTTAGAAATGCCATATTTTCTGTATTAATACAGCAAAAATCTACCAAATACACATCAATCAAGAATTTTCGTAATGATAATTCATTGATCGGGGAGATCACCATGAAAATATATAAATTATTGATGAATCAAATTCCAAAATTAGATTGTCTTTCAATGAAACCTGGGGGTACAGATAGATTCTTCTCATCAACATCGGAACTTCTTAAAGTGCATCTGGAGAAAGGCGCATGGTTTAATCATATTACAAAAGAAAATATGTCGATAATTCACTATCCTCGTGCCGAAGTTTGTTTGGCTAATTTGGTTGAATTTGAATGGAAAATTTTGAGAACGGAAGCGACAACTTCGGAACAATTTTTAATTGACCTATCTCAAATCTGTACTAAAATCCAAAGGATTGAATTTGATATGAATAAACCATGTCGACCACAAGATTTGTCGATCCTCGAGGCTTTAAAAATTTTAATTGAATCACAAACATGTTTAGAAGAATTTGAATTGAAAAATTGCATTTTAGATAGTCATCATATAATGCTTGGACTCAATAATCGAGTTAAAACATTAAAAAGATTAATTTTTCGACAAGTGAATTCATTAAAATTGGAATTTATTTCTGGTATAGCAAATTTATATAATTTGGAAGAGTTAAGATATTATGGAGGAAGTATGGGGAGTAAAGACGCTTGGCCTTTGAGCTTTACGCATTTTCCAGTATTGAAAGTATATGAAATTGATGATTTATTTCCAACAGCGATCGCAGTTAATCCTGATGCGATGGTTTCAAATTATTGTCCAGCTTTACGAACATTTATTTATAATCAAAGAAGGTATTATAGAGCAGAATCTACTAGTACAATAATTGGATCAATCGGAGTACATTGTGAAAATTTGCGACATTTTGAATGTAACGCAGAAATTTGTTCAATTACTATATTACAATTGGCTTTTATGGCGTCACCAAACCTTGAAAGAATCATTTTAACGAATGATAGACTATCATTAAAAATTGATGAATTGTTAATGATGGCTCGATTAAAAAAGTTAAAATATTTAGAATTGAATGGATCATGGAATTTTAAGGCCGAATCTTTATATCATTTTTTGATCTTATCTCAACCGCCACTTTCGACAATTATTTTATCAAAAAATAGTTGTTTTGAAGATCCTCATCTTGAGGTTTTACTAAATTGTTTGGAAGGTGTTTTAACAACTTTTCATCTTACTAAAATGACTAAACGATTGGGATTAGATATGAGAAGACAAGCTAAAAACAAAATCGAAAATTTTATTTGCAGGAGAAAAACTAATATTGAAGAAGAGTAAAATAGTGAGTGGTTGTGATGAAGTCGAACGGTGATTGTGAATGATGTAAAGATGTGAAGATGTGAGACAATTAAAATAGAGGTTAATATGTTTGATGGGTCGGTGATTTAATTAATTTTTTCTACAGTGAACAATAGTGACGACATAAGGGAATGTCATTTAATATATAGTTTAGGTTTTTTTTTATTGATTTATAGAAAAAAAAAAAAAATTTTTTTTTTTTTTTTTTTTTTTTTTTTTTTTTTTTTTTTTTTTTTTTTTTTTTTTTTTTTTTATTTTTTTTAAAAAAAAAAAAAAAATTTTTTTTTTTTTTTTTTTTTTTTTTTTTTTTTTTTTTTTTTTTGTGCTTCAAATAAATTTACGAAATTTTCTAATGAAATTTTTATCTTGTTAAAAATTATTAAATTATGATCTTAACCATCCACAAAAATCTTGGCGCGGATTTTTATTAGCGTTAATGAATATTAATTTTTACATAATTTATCATTAAACATTTTATTAAGTACCATGAAATTATTCTTTTCCTTGGTTTTTTTTAATGATTTTTACATCAACCTTTTTAAAAAGCGAAACCAAGTGAGGTAAAATCATGAAACAAAATCAGATGATTTCCTTTTGATAAAGGTGAGAGGAGAACCGGAGAACCTATAAATTGATACATATAAGATTTAATTACTATTATCATAATATAGAAATTTAGTTTCGTACGGAATGATTTTCCTTAAAAAACATTCTTTATTATTAATAAATAATGCAAAAGGTGTATAACTTATTTCTTCCTGTGGAAGCATGAGGAAGCATATCTTATGATATAATTTTACACATCAGCTGTTTGATTTTCAACAACTGATGATCGCATATCGCATTTTACGTTACGATTTAGCAGAATTACATGGAAGATTGTGATATAACATATATGATAAATAGAATTTTTGGTAAATTTGTGGAAATTTTTTGTGACTAAAAAATTGTGATTTGTGAAATTTTGTGAAATACAAAAAATCATCGTCCCTGAGCGGAAATTAAATATGAATATTCCGGATGATCAGTGCAATAGTGCATATTTGGATATTTGGACATAGAACGCCATACTCAAAATGTCAAATATACAATGAATTTTTCGCGTATACTGTAACACAAAAAAATAAAGAAAACAATCAATTTTTAATAAATGATTATATGGTGAAACAATCTTGCAGAAAGTTTAATAATGGAATTTTGCTTTGTTTTCTTTTTTTATTATATAATAGTATTATAATATAATATTTAAAGTTGTTTGTAATAATATAATTATATAAATTATAAGCATATTTATTACTTTGTAAGACTAAATTGATCTATTTATGTATTGTTAATAGAGTACCTGTAAAAGGTGGGGAAATACGAATTGGATTGTTCCTTGGATTATTTTTTTGTTTTGTTTTTTTACGTTGGTCAAAATATTTTTTTTTAGAATCAAGTGAACGCTTTTTATCATCTAACCAACATTGTTTATTTTCTTCTAATAAATTACAATATTGAGAATAAGTAATATCTAATTGTTTTTTCCAATAATAATATTCACAATTGAAATAACTATACGGCAAGATATCAATGAATTCACGTGGATATTTTTTCATGTATAATTTATCTCGTCTAAAAATTGTCTTTTTATTAGAAAAAAAAAAATTAAAGATATAAATAATTAAAAAAAAAAAAAAATACATACGTTATGCAATTTTTTATTAAACATTTTTCGCAGCATCTAACTTCCAATCCCCAATAAATGTTACATTCTATTTTTCGTTTACAAATTTGACAACCTCGTTCTATAATCAACAATTCAACATATTTTTTTTCAATCATTCCTTCGGGAGGAGGCATAGTTTCTTTTGGCATAAATTTTAGACGTGATTCCTTCCATATTTGTTGAGTGGTTGAAGAATTTGAAGTACATAAATATTCATGAAACTTAAAACATACTTGAGAAAGTGAGCATAAATCATTTGGTGGTAAAAAGGAACATATTATAATAAATATTTCAGGAGGAAGGTTAATAATCAAAGATTGTGCTGTAGGGATACTTTTTATATTATTTTCAGTTTTTATTTTAATAGTAGGAGTATTAAAGAAGTTTAAATAAAAATTTAAAGAAAAATTAAAGAAATTAAAAAATTCAATATCAGGAGATAAGTTTGTAATTAATAAATGCATCGCGAGCATATTTTGTTCAGATCCCATATTGATTGTATTTAATCGAAAGATTTTAAAAATTCCGTATCGCCTTTCAAACTTCATCTTATTTATAATATTTCATGTACAGCGGAATGAACGTAGCGACGTAATATGAGGATCAGCAGTTGCTGCGGCTGCGCAAAAAGGAGTAAATTACAAAGACAATGTAATACAATTATATAATACAAATACTAATAAAGATTTCTTTTGGATTTACAACACTTGTTTTGTGATTATTTGCATGTATGATATTTTTGAATATCATATACTAATTTTATAATAACATTAAAAAGCTACTTTCATTCCATTGTGGATGGATACAGCCACTCTGTGTATCCAAACATTTTGCACATTCTATTAGTATATAGTTCTCCTTTTTTTTTAGTTAGTATATCACACACATATCGAACCTTTCGATTTTAAAACAATGTAATTATTTAATCAACTTACTAATATTAGTAGTTTTTCATTGCAAAATTTGAAACAAAGAAGGTGCGCAAAGCCGCAAACATATGACAAAGGAATAATCGATAAAGGATTCGGCGTTGTCTGAGCTTGGATTTGCATGTAGTACAAATAACTAGATAGTCATTAATAATGACAGGTTTATCAATCTTAACATTAATTTTAATATATACATGTTTATTTTTTAATATATACATGTTTATAAATTAAACAATAAATAAGTTTGATTATCGGTTACATTAACCAATTTAACTATGTTTCCATGTATTTTGGACATTGTAAATTCTAATCGTAAAAATTGAAAGTTGATATACAATTAAATGTTTCGGCAAAACCTTAAGCTTTTTTCCTGTTTAACTTAAAGAATACCCCCGTAAAATTACCTTATTAATTATCTGTTACTTGAACCAATTACCTAAAATGATTTGAAAGGTATCTAATATATCCGGGGATATATATACATATTTGGCAATTTTAATATTCTTGGTGCATTACCATTTTGTAATAAAAGTTATTATTTATATTGGCGTTGTGCTCACGACGATCTTACCAACAGTTATAGTAATTTATGTCTTCTATCTTCTCATAACTTAACTTATCAAGAAACTTGTAATACTAAACGTATTGCACATCACTGATATTAACAGTTTCTGTTTACGTGAAACAAGATAAAACAATAAATATAAAACAACTATGAAAATAAAATATACATTATCTATTTTTTTCTTTTTCTTAGAAAAATTAAGATGATACTGGCGATGATTAGATTTGTTTCTCTTGCAATTTTAATCTTTCTTGATTTTATAATATTTTTTATGCCTACATACATATTAAGTATAATAATAAATTTTTTAATAATATTGATTTGGTATTTTCCTTCAATATATCAATTATATTCATTCATTTTCACGACTAAAGAATATGATTCGAAAATGAGAATTTATTTGTTATTAATTTCTCCTATAATAATTGTTTTATATATTCCATTCTTTATAATATATTCAATTGGATATGCCATATTTTTTTCATTGATTAACCCATTAATAACAATCATACAAAGACCTGGGTATCCACTTTATTCACTTTCTCCAACAGCTGCAATAGTATACTTAATTTATAAATATATATATAATCATTCTATTGAAGAATTTTTACTAGATTTTTTAATATTGGAAAAAATCAAAGAAGTTAAGCAACATTGTCATTTCCATCCTCTCAAATTTCCGGAAATAATAAAACAATTCAAATCAATATTTATTATATTAGATTTTTTTATAATCTTTTTAATTCTTATTATAATAATTATACCAGACTTAATAATATCAACTACAATTTTAGTAATTATTTATTCTCTAATGTTATCTTACGATCTATCATTAAAATTTTTTATAAATAATTATAAGATTTCTTTATCCTACATAAAATTTTGGTATCTTTTATTATTATTATTATTTTCATTTAGTTATATAATTTTATTTATTATATTACTTATTGTTTATAATTTATATGGAATTTGTTGGTATTTTAAGGTAATAGCTAGAATATTTAGTAAAGCAATTGAAATATATTATAAAAATGACATTAATGGATTTTATGACGTTATAGACTTTTTTTGGGCAATTATTATTGAACCATTACTAAGTAATGGTAATGAAGTGTATATTTATGTATGTTTTAGAATTAATTTAAATTATAGCCAAGATATGTTAAATGTATTTTACAAATTATGTTAAATAAATATTTCTCAAAAAAAAAATAAAATAAAATAAAATAAAATAAAATATATAACAGTTTATTTTTTTAAAAAAAAATTAAAAATATTTTTTAAAACTTAAAAAAACAATATAAACATATAAAAGTACTTGAATACATAATATTAGAAATCTCTGTTAAAAATTGGTATCTAACCATATCTATAAGCAAATTTATTTTTAAAATTTTTTCCTCTCACTTTCAAGTTATATTTATTAAACTTATTATTTAGTTTTTTATTATTTTTATTCTTTTTAGTTTTAATAAAATTATTTATTTTTTGTTCATTAGAATTTTCAAGGTAATTATTTGCTGAATTTACATTAAAAGTTGATTGATATGATTCGTTTTCAAGTCTTTTAATATGAAGTTGAATTAATTGAGATATATCATTATTGTTAACTTTTTCAACTTTTTCAATTTTTTCAACTTCTTTAACTTCTTTAGTCGCACTTTGCATAAAAAATCTGGACAGAGGTGGAGAAGGTGGAGGTGGAGCTGATAGAGAACGTCGTGAATAAAATGAATATAAAAAACTAAAATCATCTTCTATGGTATCACAGTATGTATGTGGAGATAAAAAATAATATTTCGTTTTTTCTTTTTCTTCGGATTTACGTAATTCACGTTGTCTAACGTAATTAATTATAGAATCAAATACTTGCTTTTTACCATCCAACCAAATTTTTTTCTCCTTTCTCAATAAACCATAATATTGAGAATATGCAAGATCTACTTGTTTTTTCCAATAATATTTTTTACAAAAGAAATATCCAGTATGAGTGCATGGCATAATATTAACAAATTCTAACGGACATTTAATTTTGATAATCAAATCAAACCGACTAATTTATTATAAATTTTAATTTTTATAAGAGTTATTAGTTTAAAAAGTTTATAAAATTATGTTAAATATTATTATTTAAAAGATGTGAAAATATACCTTATGGCGTTTTTGTAAAAACACTTTTTACAACACCTAATTGTAAATTCCCAATAAATTTTACATTCTTTAGTTTGTTTACAAATTTGACAACCTCGTTCCGCCATTAATAATACTGCATATTTTTCTTCACTCATGCCTTCTGGTGGAGGCATATCTTCTTTTGGCATAAATTCTAAACGAGATTCCTTCCATATTTGTTGAGTAGCAAAAGAATTTGGAGCACATAAGTATCCGCGAAATTTACGACACACTTGAGAAAATGTGAATAAATCAACTGGTGGTAAATAAGAGCAAATTTCAATAAAGAGTTCAAGTGGAATAATTGTAATTGGTGAGTGTACTGCGGGAATATCCTGCATTGTGTTGGTCAAACTCATTCTAGAGTCTCATTCCCACTTTATATAAATACTTGAATGAGATCTTCAATGCATGATTACGTTTCAGGATATAAATAATTTGCATATTACACAACAACGGATAAACAAAAAGATACAATATGATTGAATTTACAATGTTTTTTATTTTAATTTAGTGTAATGTTAAAAAAAATAAAACCATATTTGTAAGAAAATTAAAAAATTTTCACTATATTAAATTACTAATTAATCCCTTTTTCTTATTCCTGATAAAAAATTAGTTTCACTCTTGTAGTACTTAAAAATAAATCGACGCATATTCCCGAAAATAAGCAGCATTTTTTTTACATATAATATCAGTAATGTACTGTAGGACTGTAGGTGGGGTGCTTATTTTCTGGACTAGACTTTAATTCATTTCAATTAACAAGCTTATTTTAGGCTTAATTGTTTGTTTAACGTACCCCATCGGCCCATCCCTCTCTATTTTTAAAAAATCTAAATTCGATAAAATAATATATGTTTAAATGCTTCCTCTAAATTTAAATTACTTATTAAAAAGATTTTAAAATTGATAAATTACACTTTATTTGCTCTATTTATACCCTATTAGTATATTACAGTTTTTTTTATAACGAATGTTACTCAATTTCTAATTCTTAAAAAATTATACATTCTTTAGCTCGTTTAAGTTTATAATCTCATTTTAATATTGATAGTAATTCAACATATTTTTTTCGTTCATTCATTCCAGCAGTAGACATGGTAACTAAGTTGTCAAAAAATTTGGGCAAATAAATATCCATAAAAATCAGCTGGGATAGAAAGGAGCATATTTAATAAAAAGTTTAGAAGAAAGTGAATATACCGCAAGAATGTTTTATTTAAAGGTCTCTTTTATTTAGCATGAAATTATCATTATTTTACACCAATGAAGTATTAGAGACAGTTAATACAATTAAATTCCTATTTATTTATAATAATATATATGGCAACAATATCCAATTACATTCACGTACGCAATTTTTTATACTGCATTGAAAATTAATCAAAAATAAATTTATGATTAAATATCTAACTTAACCATTTTAATCTTAACTATTTTAGTCCTAACCATATTTATGAGAAAACTTATTTTGATAATTCTTTTCTTTCGCTTTCATGTTATAGTATTTATTAAGTTGATCTTTTTCCCTTTTAATTTTAACAAAATTATCTCTTTTTTGTTCATTAGAATTTTCAAGATAATTATTTGATGAATTTAGCCTTGTCTTCGCATTAAATGTAAATTTAAATGATTTATTTTCAAGTCTTTTAATATGAAGTTGAATTAATTGAGGTATATCATTATTGTTGACTTTTTCAACTTTTTCAATTTTTTCAACTTCTTTAACTTCTTTAGTCGCACTTTGGACAAAAAATCTGGATAGAGGTGGAGAAGGTGGAGAAGGTGGAGAAGGCGGAGGCAATGGAGGCGATGATGGAGGCCGTAAATAATACGGATATGGACAAATAAAATCATCCTCAATGATATCACAGTATGCATGTAGAGATAAAAGAAAATGTCCTACTTTTTCTTTTTCTCTGAATTTACGTAATTCACGTAACCTAATATAATTCATTATAGAATCAAATATTTGCTTTTTCTTATTCAACCAAATTTTTTTCTCTTTTTTTTTGATAAACCATAATATTGAGAATATGCAAGATCTATTTGCTCTTTCCAATAATATTTTTTGCAATAGAAATATCCAGTATGTGTGCATGGCATAATATCAACAATTTCTAATGAACATTTAGTTTTGGTAATTAAGTCAATCCGACTAAATTATGAATTATTATTTAAAGGTGTGAAAATATACCTAACGGTTTTTTCGTAAAAACATATTACACAACATCTAATTTCAGATTCCCAATAAATTTTGCATTCTCTAATTTGTTTACAGATTTACAACCTCGTTCCGTCATTAATAATTCAGCATATTTTTCTTCACTCATCCCTTCCGGTGGAGGCATATCTTCTTTTGGCATAAATTTTAAACGAGATTCCTTCCATATTTGTTGAGTAGCAAAAGAATTTGGGGCACATAAATACCCACGAAATTTACGACATACTTGAGAAAGTGTGAATAAATCACCTGGAGGTAAAAAAGAACAGATTTCAATAAAGATTTCAGGAGAAAATTCATAATTGGTAAATGTACTGCAGGAATTTTTGTCAAACTAATTTAAGTCTTTTCGAAATTCGAACGGGATCTTCAATGTATGATTACGTTTAAATTACGTATTTATTGATCAGGATATAGATGATCTATTTAAAGAATTTCATTGAGTATACTGAATACCAAATTTTAATTTTAAATTACACTATGATATATAGTATAAATAAATAAAGGTTGATGTATATAATGATTAGGTGTGTGAATTTAATCTTTATATTGTTATAATTTTAAGCAGCTTATAATTTAATATGTCATATTGATTTTTTTATAGTATGTTAAGAAAGATATTTTAAATGATTTTTATTTTATATAACATATAAAAATAAAACCATACGAATGGATTTTAAGGTACTATAAAAATTGGCAATGTGATGTAGTTTTAAACAAAATCATATATTAAAATTTTCTTGCTTTTCGTTAGCTTTACAAATTACACAAAAATAATCATTAGTCAAACAATTGCTAAAATTTTATATTCAGTTGAAAATTTACCAGAAGTTGTAAAATTTTTTAATGATAAAAATAATGAGTTTGAAATGAAGAACAAAATCTTTGATTTATGGAAACAATCTTTTGTGGATAAATAGTTAATATTGATGATATTGATAATTTATCTGAACCAAATTCTTCTAAGATGATACGTCTAATAAGTAATGATCTTGAATTTTCTTTTTTATATTATTTTCAAATAAATTATTATAAAAAGTATTATTATGAAGAATTGGATATATTAAAACAAGATTCAGAAAATATCAATAATAATAATGTATTATATAAAGAATTGGTTGAAAATCAGATTGAAGATTTTAAGAATAATTAGGGATATATTTTTAACAAAAAGTTTTTTTTTTTAATAAATATCTCATTATGTTAAAACCACCTCATTATTCATGATTTTTTAATAATATATACTTACTGTATATCTGGAATATTTAATAAATACATTTTCTAATTGTTTATTTTGTTTTCATTTTTTTATACAATTAATAAGTAATCCTGATATCATTACATCATTACAGATTATTTTTTTAAGCTAATATTTTGATTGCCATTTTTAAAATTTATTTGAACAATAAACATTTTCTATTTTTTTATTAAACAAAATAAAATATCTATTACAAATGATACTTTTTTTTTTATCATCACAAATAAAATTTGTAAAGTTTTTATGAAATCAATAAATAAAGTCATTATAGAAATTTATATTTAAATTCAAATTATACAATCCAAACACTCAGAATTATTTTGATATAAAATTTCAGTAAGCAAGCGGCTTGTATAATATGCTTGTGGATGAGTTTGTAAAACAGAAATATTATCTTGTTCTTGTGTCAAAACTCTATTTGCTTTTATAAATTCATACATATCATTTTTTAATTGATTATCAATCTTAGAAACTTCATATCTTTTTTCGTCATCTCCATTTGTTTTATAATATTCATTAATACATCTAAGCCATTCAGATATAGTATTTTCAATAATTACTATATTTGGTCTTTTGGAAGGATCTGAATCCCAGCACTTTTTCATCAAATCAATATAACATTTTGGAGTATTTTTTATAATTTCAGGGCGATCTCCTTCACAAATACTTAAAATAAGTTCAACATCATGAGCTTTATTATTAAATGGAGGAATACCTGATGTAAATTCCCACATCATCATTGAAAAACTATAGATATCACTTGCTGGAGTATAAGGGTTGTTTCTTAATATTTCAGGTGCCATATAAGGTATAATTCCATAAACTTTATCAATATTATCATCAGAATTTTGTATAGGTTTGCATAATCCTAAATCAATAATATATATTTCATTATAATTATCTGATATTAAGATATTACCATCATGAAAATCACAGTGAGTAAGTTCTGATTCATGTATTACTTTAAGTCCTAAAATAATTTTTTTCAATAATTGCAATTTAGTTTGCCATTTAAATTTA
>QZLH01000298.1:27373-84613 GCA_003833135.1 Oehlia diaphana | reverse complement strand
ACAGTGAGTAAGTTCTGATTCATGTATTACTTTAAGTCCTAAAATAATTTTTTTCAATAATTGCAATTTAGTTTGCCATTTAAATTTAACTATATTAGATAAACATTTTTTCAAGCTTCCTTTTTTTGCATAACTCATTATTATCACATAATTTAAATTATTTGGATTTTGGGAAATTCCAAATAATTGAATAAATTTTGAAAATGATTTTTTTTGACAATTATAATGATGTTTCCACTATATAGTAAATATTTAAAATTATTAATTTATAAGATAAAATAAAAATATACAATTAGTATTACCTAATAAATAAAAATACTATACCTCATCCAAAAATTTACTATCTAAGCTTGATGAATTATTAAGATTTTTAAGAATAACCTCATATTCAGTCCATCTATTCCATTGTTGTTCATCAAAGTTCCAACTAACAATAGGTCCATCTAACCAAATAGCTCTATAAATTTCACTAAATCCTCCTTTATCATAATAATTAATATTATTCAATTTATTATAAGGTATCCATTCTAAAACTTCATAATTACTTGTAGCATTTAGTTGTGCTTCTTGAATAAATATATCAATAAATTTATTTTTACTAGTCCATTTTGAAAAATCTTGCTTAAATAGTTTAATATTACATTGTTGGCACCATTTGTAATCAATATATGGCTGATTGCATTTCTTACATAAGTTGTTAATTTTAAAATTATCAGGAGTCATTTTGTGCCAATAAAAAGCTTTTTCCAAATCCTTTTCTGTTCCTTCCCCATTTTCATAACATAAGGCAAGATTGTGCATTGACCCTTCATGACCCTTCTCTGCTGCTTTCTGATACCAGTGAAAGGCCATTCCCAAGTTCTTTTCTGTCCCTTCACCATTGTAGTATCATAAGGCAAGATCATGCATTGACCCTTCATGACCTTTCTCTGCTGCTTTCTGATACCAGTAAAAGGCCATTTCCAAGTCCTTCTTTGTTCCTTCACCATTGTAATAACAGTAGGCAAGCTTGTGCATTGTCCCTTCATGACCCTTCTCTGCTGCTTTCTGACACCAGTAAAAGGCCATTCCTAAATCCTTTTCTATTCCTTCACCATTGTAGTAACAGTAGGCAAGCTTGTGCATTGACCCTTCATCACCCTTCTCTGCCGCTTTCTGACACCAGTGAAAGGCCATTCCCAAGTCCTTTTCTGTCCCTTCACCATTGTAGTAATAGTAGGCAAGATTGTGCATTGACTTTTCATCACCCTTCTCTGCCGCTTTTTGATACCAGTGAAAGGCCATTCCCAAGTCCTTCTCTATCCCTTCACCATTTTCATAACAGTAGGCAAGCTTGCGCATTGTCCCTTCATGACCATTATATGCCGCTTTCTGACACCAGTGAAAAGCCATTCCCAAGTCCTTCTCTATCCCTTCATCATTGTAGTAACAGTAGGCAAGCTTGTGCATTGACTCTTCATGACCCTTCTCTGCTGCTTTTTGATACCAGTGAAAGGCCATTCCCAAGTTTTTCTTTGTCCCTTTACCATTGTAGTATTGTAAGGCAAGATCATGCATTGACCCTTCATGACCTTTCTCTGCTGCTTTCTGAAACCAGTAAAAAGCCATTCCCAAGTCCTTCTCTATCCCTTCACCATTGTTGTAACAGTAGGCAAGACCATACATTGACCCTTCATGTCCCTTCTCTGCTGCTTTCTGAAACCAGTGAAAGGCCATTCCCAAGTCCTTCTTTGTTCCTTCACCATTGTAGTAACAGTAGGCAAACATGTACATTGACTCTTCATGACCCTTCTCTGCTGCTTTCTGAAACCAGTGAAAGGCCATTCCCAAGTCTTTCTTTGTCCCTTTACCATTGTAGTATTGTAAGGCAAGACTATGCATTGGCCCTTCATGACCCTTCTCTGCCACTTTCTGAAACCAGTAAAAGGCCATTCCCAAGTCCTTCTCTGTCCCTTCACCATTGTCGTAACAGTAGGCAAGACCATACATTGACCCTTCATGACCCTTCTCTGCTGCTTTCTGAAACCAGTGAAAAGCCATTCCCAAGTTCATTTCTGTTCCTTCACCATTGTAATATTGTAAGGCAAGGCCATGCATTGACTCTTTATTGCCCTTCTCTGCCGCTTTCTGATACCAGTGAAAAGCCATTCCCAAGTCCTTCTTTATTCCTTCACCATTATAGTAACAGTAGGCAAGATTATGCATTGACTCTTCATTGCCCTTCTCTGCCGCTTTCTGATACCAGTGAAAGGCCATTTCCAAGTCCTTCTTTGTTCCTTCACCATTGTAGTAACAGTAGGCAAGATTGTGCATTGACTTTTCATTACCCTTCTCTGCTGAATTTTCCAACCAATTAATGTTATTACTTGAATCTTTGATATTAGTGGAAGTTGACATTATTAATAAATAGTTTTATTTGTCAACAATTTAAAAAATTTAAATTCCTAAATGGTGCATTCCAAAAAGAAAGGGTCCTTTTATAATACTAAATATGCTATGTTTCACTGCACTTTTGTACATTCACCACATTTAGTATAATCTGAATTGGCTGAAATTGCATAATAAAATTTTCTAACTATAAATATATTAGCGTTTTTATGCATGCTTAAACAAAGTAGAACTTTAATAAATATAGCTTCAAATTTTTGGTTTAGATAATAATTTATACATATGGTCATAATACTAATTTAAGTATACTTTAATTGCATAAGCTGATTCTCAACCGCTGATTCTCAACCAAAGTGACAGAACTGAAAAAGAAAGAAAAAATTTATTAATAACTTAATATTACTAATTCCTGGAAACTGAAGCTATTTAACATAATGCCACAGCAGTAATCTCAGCAATAAACTGATCCTAAAAAAGAAAAATTCTAGAACTGACTGAACCTAAAAGAAATCAACCTGACGCCAATAAAAAATTATTACCATTTACTATTAGACCACAACACCGCAGCAGAGTCCAACTGAAATTGACGAAAAATAATTCTTTTTATTATTATTTAATTTTCACATGATTTTCAAAAAGAAAGTATGTCTCTTAGGGAGATACTATTTAATTATATATATATATATTAGCGCATTGATTTTCTCAAGAAAATCGTAATCAACATCAATATTATGCTAATTTGCAGATTGCGTCACAAATTTAGGTGAAGCTTTTAACTCATTTATTTATCAGTGTGTAATGCCATAATGCAGGCCAAAAAATCACGTGACTACAACTTTTTTGTCATATCTGTTGAGTATTGAATTCACAATAATGTTTTGGTGAGTGAAATAAAATGTACGATAAAATGAATTTTGGTTTATCTTTTTTTTTTTTTTACTTTATTACTGATCTCCAAAAAGTAACTGAATAACTTACAAATGTGATTCTATTTAGATACAATATTTATGTTACGGTTTTATTCGTATTTGAAAAAACCTTCTTCTCAACATCAAGATTCAAATTTTCAATAAATTTTACATTTTTCGATCATTTACATTTAACAACTTCGTTCCGTTATTAATAATTCAACATATTTCTTCCCTCATTCCTTTCTTTAGAGCAAGATTTATTCCAAATTTATTGGGTTACTAAAGAATTTGCAATATAATTATTAACGAAATTCACTACATACTGGCGGGATAGTGTTAATAAATCAACTAGAGATTCAATAGGTTCAGGATGAAGGCTAGTATTTGGCGAATATCTGTATTTTTTTTCATTTTGGTCAACTAAATTAAGTCTTTCTTTCTATTTCGCGTGAAAATATCATGTGTTATTGACTCACGGGTTTACCACAACATCCTGACATCTATAATTTTGACAGTCAATAATCTCGACATTAAAATTCTGATGGTCCCAAAATTCCACAGATCAGAATCCCAATAACAGTTATAAACCAAATCCTGATAGTCAAATCCCGAAATAAAAAACGAAATTAAATTAAGCGTATTACAATTTAAAAACGTTGTGATTCTTAAAGTTTTATATTCTGTGTCCCATAAGATCATGATGCCAATAAATTTCTCCGCTATGTTACGTCATTTATTGCCGGAAATGAATAATATCCGGCAATAAATGATGTAACATGGATACGAGCAAAATTAACTAATTTATCATGATTACATAAGACTACCAGTCGTTATTAGGCACTTCGTTATTCAATATTACGGTCAATATTGAATGATTGTTGTCATGTACCACTGCATGACACAATGATAGCAACATCCATCTCCGTATATAGTATTCGGCAATTTTACATCACTAATAAAATTACTATCACAAAATATTTAAATTATCGCAAATGTAATTTTTGTATTGTATACCAGAAAATCGACTGTTTTCACAAAAAGAATAAGAACAAGTAGTTGTTCAAGTTAATTTATTTTGCATTAATAATATTAATAAATTTATTAATTGGATTAAACGAAAAATTTATCATTTCAATTTAATATGGTTAATTACTCCAAAATTTTGGGAACTTACCAGCAGGATTTTTAATCGCCGGGATTCTGTGGCTGTCGAGATTTTTTATTTGCTATGATTTAGAACTTTCAGGATTTTGGTGTCGTGATTATGGGCCATCGAGTTCCCGTTGGTAACAGTTTATGCTATTTATTATTATACTATGGCAAGATATCCTTTAATAAGAGAATATATTCGAATTTATTATTCTTGATTACATCGAATATAACATATTGAACAGCCTTAATGTTGAAAAAATTGAATAAATTTTTTCGTTAAAGTTTTAATTATTTAACTTGAAATTTCAAATTTAATTTCTTTCCAAATATATTTAAATTATTGTTATTTAAAGTACATACATATAAATAAAAGTAATCGCATATTTATTTAACCTAACCATATTTATGAGCAAATTTATTTTTAGAATTCTTTCCTTTCACTTTCATGCTAAATTTATTAAATTTATTATTTAATTCCCTTTTATCTTTTTTTTTTTTAGTTTTAATAAAATTATCTCTTTTTTGCTCATTAGAATTTTCAAGGAAATTATTTACTGAATTTAGTCTTATGCTTGCATTAGAAGAAGACTGATGTGATACATTTTCGAGTCTCTGAATATGACATTGAAGGAACTTTGGTATAGCTGATGGTGTCATATCTTTAATTTTTTTAACAAAAAACCTGGACAGAGGTGGAAGTGGAGATCGTGAAGGTCGAGAAGGTCGCGTAGGAGTTTGGATGCGTAAATTAAGTAGTGAATAATGCAAATCACAGCATGTATGAAATAAGTGAGGAGGATGATAAAAATAAAAATAATCATTTAATTTTTCTCTTTCTTCAATTTCACGTAATTCACGTTTGTTAACATAATTCATTATAGAATCAAATATTTGTTTTTTGTTATTCAACCAAATTTCCTTTTTCTTTTTCGATAAGCCATAATATTGAGAATATGTAGAATCTAGTTGTTCTATCCAATAATATTTATTACATATGATAAATCCAGTATGAGTATATGGCATAATATCAACAAATTCTGATGGACATTCAATATCAATCAATCTAATCCGACTAATTTATTATGTTTTTTTTTTAGAAAAAAATTAAAAAAATTAGCTAGTTCGAGAATGACAAACTACAAACGTAATTAATTAACTGCTATTTAAATACAATATTTACCTTACAGTTTTATTTGAATGACATTCTTTACAACACCTAATTGCAAATTCCCAATATATTTTACATTCTTTAGTTCGTTTACATATTTGACAACCTCGTTCTGTCATTAATAATTCAGCATATTTTTCTTCACTCATGCCTTCCGGTGGAGGCATATCCTCTTTTGGCATAAAATTTAAACGAGATTCCTTCCATATTTGTTGAGTAACAAAAGAGTTTGGGGCACATAAATAACCACGAAATTTACGACACACTTGAGAAAGTGTGAATAAATCACCTGGTGGTAAAAAAGAACAAATTTCAATGAAGATTTCAGGAGAAAAATTCATAATTGGTGAGTGTACTACAGGAATTTTTGAAACAAATTTATCTCTTTGAATGGGATCTTCAATGCATGATTACGTCTACATTACATATTCAGTTCCATTTAATGAATATCAAATTTTCTGACGTAAAAAAAAATATACCTTTATATTTTTTTTTTTTTTAAAAAAAAGGAAACTTTAATAGTAAAGTATTAAATTTATTACTTTGATACCATCTGCCTCTTTTATTTCGGTTTTAATATAAGTTGTCATTTTTTTTGACTATCAAAAATCTTAGCTTTTTGTGGACGGAATAGTTAGAGGACAGAAATTAAGTCGTAAATCATATGTATAATGATAGTAAAATCGAAGATAAATCCTCTTGTAATTTACATTGTCTAATATATTATTTATAGATATAATTCTTTTATCATTGATTAAAATGCAAGATATCATGGCATAATAAACTAATTTAATTTTTTTTTTTTTAAAAGAAAAACTAATAAATTACAAATGTATTATTCTATTTAGTTAGAAAATTTATGTTATGGTTTATTTATATTTAAAACCGTTCTTCACAGCATCAAGGATTCAAATTTCCAATAAATTTTATTTAAATTGTTCAGTTCTTCAATTCCTTTCAGTAGAGCAAGATTCAATCTAAATTTAGTGGCATATAAATATCAGCGGAATTCATAACATACCTGGGATAACCAACATTGATAGAAGGGAGAAGATTCAATAAGAAGTTGAGGAAGAAGGCTAATATTTGGCGAGTAATATCTGTGTTTATCTCACGGTTCCTAATTAAAATTTGTGATTTTTTTTCTTGATATTCTCACGTTGGTGTTTATTTAAAAGATGGGTAAAAAATCTATCAATATTGGAATAATTATTTAGTCAAAATAAGTATATTAAAGGGCGTGATACCGTGGGATAAATCAGTTATTTCACGGAGTCACTGAACTTCACGGCTGCGCCGTGAAATCATTGAAGTCTCGTGAAAATATCATTTACAATGAGAGATATGAGAGATATTGGGGTATTGGTGGCAGTTCATAAAATCATATTATTCTTATTTATTATATTATGGCAACACAATCAAATTATTATTCGTTTATTACTTCGAATATGCAGTCTTAATATTGAAAAAAAAATATATTTTTTTTTTCGTTAAACTCTTAAATATTTTATTTATCCATTTCAATTTAATTTATCTTCAAAATATATTTTTATTTATTGTTTAAAATACATATAAAAGTAATCACATATTATTTAACTTAACCATATTTACACGAAACTTATTGTTAAAATTCTTACATTATTTTTATGTAATTTATTATTTAATTCCCCTTCACCTTTTTCTTATTAGTCTCAATAATTATCTCTCTATTACTCATTAGAATTTTCAAGGAAATCTTGATTTTGTCTTATGCTTGCATTAAAACGTGATTCATCTTCAATCTCTTCCTCAAAAAAATTTCTGTACGGAGATAAAATTGAAGGTTGTGAAGGTTGTGGAGTCTGGGGGTAAAAATCATAGACTGAAGGAAATATATCATAGAATAAATAATAAGGTGAGTATAATAAATCAAGAGGTTGAAAACAACAATAATAATCTAATAATTTTATTTCACGTAATTCACGTTGGCTAGCATAATTCATTATAGAATCGAATATTTGTTTTCTATTATCCAACCAAATTTTCTTTTCTTCTTTTGATAAACCATTATATTGAGCATATGCAGAATCTACTTGTTCTATCCAATAATATTTCTCACATAGTAGCTCAGTGGTATGTGGCATAATATCAACGAATTCTGATGGATATTCAACCAATCCAGTCAAACTAATTTATTATTTTTTTAAAAAAAATCAGTTAGTTTGAAATGATAAATTACAAATGTAAAATAATTAATTACTACATATTTACCCTACGGTTTTATTTGAATGACATTCTTTACAACACCTAATTGTAAATTCCCAATATATTTTACATTCTTTAGTTCGTTTACAAATTTGACAACCTCGTTCTGTAATTAATAATTCAGCATATTTTTCTTCGCTCATGCCTTCTGGTGGAGGCATATCTTCTTTTGGCATAAAATTTAAACGAGATTCCTTCCATATTTGTTGAGTAATAAAAGAATTTGGAGCACATAAATATCCGCGAAATTTACGACACACTTGAGAAAGTGTGAATAAATCAACTGGTGGTAAAAAAGAGCAAATTTCAATAAAGAGTTCAAGTGGAATATTTGTAATTTGTGAGTGTATTGCGGTCATTCTGTATTATGTTGGTTAGAGAGTCCCATTTGCTTTTTATTCCAATTTTATATTTATTTTTTGAAAGTGATCTTCAAAGCACGGCAAAGTCACCGGACAATATCCTAATTAGTAAGCAATAAATCATCATGTGCTCTAGTTAGTAATTTGCGATCAGCAGAAATACTTTATATATATTATTGTATCTATATTGTCACAGGACTGAATGATTGGATAAAAATGGGCAACGTAGTAGTCATTTTCACCAATCAATGGATCATGCATTTAATTATCAGTTATAAATAAGCTTTATATTGGCTTTCATTTTTATGCTATTTTTAATTTATTTAAACTTTTCCCTATAAAATTTTTTCATTTACACCATTTTTTTTTTTACTTCAACTTATTATATCAATTACATGTATAATCATATGCTTAATAAAAATATCGGACTATGAAAATCTGCATGATCCTATTGGGCTGAACGATAAGTAATTTTATTAAGACGATTATCCTTTGAATTTAATTATTAATATTCCTTCGTTTTTTAATAAGTTACTAGAAAATTTATTTAGATTATTTTTGAACAGTACATATGTCTCTGACCAAGTCAACCAAATTTTTTTACTCAATTATATATTAATTAAACACTTTCAATTTTTATTTAAAACATTTAAAGAGATATCTTAGTAATAGTAATGAATCAAATATATTTAATAAATTTAAATAAATTTTTTAAAATAAAAAAACTTTAGAAAGGTGAAAAATAAAACTTTTGCCATATTTATTGTATTTTACTGCTAAAAAATATTTATTCTCATTCGCTGGATAGAAGGACCAATGAATTCTTAGAAACGTAGTACGTGAATTTGGAGATCTGGAATTGATTAAGTAAAAGGCTGACGATCATTTAATGCTGACTTATCTATGTTTATGGTATAGTCAATCCCTCACTCCCCGTCAATGTTTGATTAGTTATGAACCACCCATGATCAATGATACCACACAAGGAGAGATCAGCTGGAAAGCACGTAATTATTCTTACGGATATCTTTTGGTATCACTGACTGTAGTTAGTGTAGTAATTCTAATGATTGGAACACGAAATTAAATACAGTTCAATAGAATTTATTACACGAATATAAAGCTTATCCTAAAAAAAAAAGTCAAGACGAACTGAAAATTTATTTATAGTAGACTATGGAAAGTTTTAAGCAATCCAACATATGAAATAAAATTTGAGAAGCCTGTCAAGGTATGTGTTTTTCTCTGTAAGCTTGAAATTTGTTAAATAGATTTCGTAATTTATTTATTTATTTGCACCAAGTCTCTACTACAGAGAATAAAGAATTATACTTGATCACTGGGGTGGTAACCATAATAACAGAACAAACAGTACTAGCGTAGATTTTTTAACTATTAGAATTTTATGTAGTATGAATATGAATCATCGAAAGCATTAAAGGAACAAAATAAAAAAAAAAAAAATATGCTACTTTTCTTATTCTTCTACTAATTTTCTAATAAAAAAGTTTTTTATTTTTCTCAAAAAAAAAAAAAAAAGTCCTGTTCTTTACCTTTTTTGATAAAAAAAATGACCATTAGCTATTGTATATATCAGAATATAAAGGTACTCCTATCATTGTGAATAAAGAAACGCCAAACCAAAACAACTATGAAATCAAGTTACCTTCATTTTTTTATTTCATATTAAAATTTATTTAATTTTCAACTTTTTAATCTTTTAACGATGATGTTAATCATATTTTCTACAATTATAATACAAAATATTAAGCTTTAGAGATCAAGACGCGTATTTGGTAACTGAATAAAAAAATACAGTATATATTGACCGGGGCAGTAATAATAATAGAGTTTGATTTTATTTAAATTTTAAATTTTTAAAATTAAGTTTAAAGTTAAATTAATTTTAATTTTTAAAGTTTAAAAGTCAGTTTATAAATTTAATATACGCTATCAATCATATCTCTTATTCATACCTGCCTGACGTCATTAAGCTATTTAAAATTATAATGATAAGTATTAGTTATTTACTAATCTAGTAGTATATAAATGGGTTATCATCCGAAGGATGATGACCCATTTATATATTAAACTAGATCAGTAAATAACTTTTTTATCATCCTGGATATACTAATTGGTCCGCCAGTTTATAACTGGCGGAAAAAATCCTAAATACCAATTAGTAGCCAGGTGATAATTGAGTTTACTTATGGAATAAAAGTAATTCCATTAATAAAAAAAAAAAAAGTTTACTATGGAAGTTACACCATTATGGTAGGACACTAATTGATTCAGTAAATTATAAAATTTATTATATTCAGATTTTCATGCCACACAAACACAAACAATGGTCGTAAAATTTTCAGATATCACAGAATTTCATATTAATCCTGTTCAAAATACATTTATATATACTTAATACTTAGAGATTAAAGTTACGGTCAAAACTTTTAGGTAGCAAATAAAATCCTGTTGTTTAATGTTATTTTAATGTAAAATTAGATATTTTCGCGTTATTTTACAATTTTCTATCCATTTATATAATAAATAATCTTGAATTTTCAACCTTAGAAAATATTTTATAGGCGTTTTTGGCCAAAATGAGCAAGAAAGGAATGACAATGCAAGTGTAGAATCAATTCAAATATTTATAATAAAATTAATATTAAATTATATACTTTTATTTTAACTTAAATTTAGCTATAAAAATTTAAATCATAGTAAATTAATCAATACAGTTGATATAGTTTTGATCAATTAGTCCGTAACACCTAATACTCTATGATGCGATTCAAGTGAAACGCACGTCAGATGTGTCAGATGTCACCTGGCGCAAATTAACACAAAATAAACATGGTAAAATTTTAGTAAATAAAAAAATGTTTATAATAAATCTTTTCAAATGTAAATTATTATCTGTTATGTTGTTCAACAATTATTAAAAAGAGTTTGTCTAATCATTATCAATCACAGCATCATTATCAATACTTGAAAGATTGTCCGTATAAAAATTAAGTGAGTAAATTGTGTAACAGTGGTTTCTTTTAAAACTAATTTCTCTGTAATAATCTTCATCAAAATTTTTATATGTTCAGTGTTAGTATCAAACCTCTTTTGTATCTGAATTTTGAGTTATACCATAAATTTTATAATTTATAATCACGACCATTACGATCATATAAAAAATAAAAGAAAGAAGAAAAATTATTATTATATTATCAAAAAAAAAAATGAAAAATAACAATAATAATTTTTATCAGACATTTACTAATTGATTGATTTACCAGTTACTAAGTTGTATAAAAAATACCTATAACGTAAGCCTGATAAAACAGTTATTCGGCATTTTGTGACGAGTAATTATTAATTATCAAAATCCCATAACATAAAATGTTACTTTATATTATTGTAATAACTAATACTATTAAATAAATATTTTAATGATAATTTTTTTTTTGTGGTTTCACTCAGCCAAAAGATAATTGTGAAATTCTTTTGAAACCTACTATTTAAATTCTTATAAGTTGATCATTTAATATTGTAACTTAGTATAGATGCAAAATTTAAAATAAAAGTAGAATATTAAGAATTAAAATAGATTGAAATTTTAATAGCATTAATTCAGTATATCCGTGTACCTAAATATTCATTCATTTTTATATTAATTATAATAATTAATGCTTGATCCGTCTCCAAACCAGTGAATTCTACTAATACTTTTTGGGGAATTATTTTTGCAAAGTAATTAGCAGGAAATTTATGTAGGAAATGTGATGTGAACTTAAAAAATTAGTAGAGAAAGGTAGTTTAGAAGAAACTGACATTCCAAAAGTATTTACTATTCAAAATTAGATATACCGCTCAGGATAAGTGTGATTGATAAAAATGAATAATTTTAATATTTTTTTATTTTTTTTTGTTTATACCTTTTAAAACAGATTATTTATCAGCATATAAATAATATTTTAATAACTATGTGATCGGTATAATTCTTGTAATTGTATAATATAGCGTTTTCAGAGGCCGAAATCCAATCAGAATTATTAATTTTTATTTTATTACTTTGTTGACGAGCCAGCTCGAGCTTTTCTGAGCCGGCTTGTCAAGCATCAAGCCAATTTAAGTATGGCTCGGCTCATGCAGAGCTTTACTAGTAATATATAAAATTTGCTTAATATTTAGGATTCTATCATAGTTTTTTTTTACTTTTTATCTTAATCTTATAAATGTAATTTAATATTTTTTTTTTATTTTTAGTATATGATTCAGCATTTTTTTGTAATTTTTATTTTATTTTTATTTTATATGAGTACTGTATTTCTTTGTTTTATTAATATAATTAATATTCTTTTTGATCTATATTAGCATACTTTTTAATTTTCGATTTTATCTTTATAATTATTTTCTTAAATTTATAATTAGTTTAGTCTTGGTATTTCTTTAATTTTATTTTTATTTATTATTTAATTTTAATTCTTTTAGTTTTTTTTTTTTTTTTTTTTTTTTTTTTTTTTTTTTTTTTTTTTTTTTTTTTTTTTTTTTTTTTTTTTTTTTTTTTTTTTTTTTTTTTTTTTTTTTTTTTTTTTTTTTTTTTTTTTTTTTTTTTTTTTTTTTTTTTTGTTTTACTTATTTATTAATTTATTTTTATGGTATTTTTTGAAAAATTTATCTTACTTTATTAATAATTTACTTTAGTTTGACATTTTTTGATGTTTTTTAATTTCATAGAAAATTTTTTACAAATTTCTTATTATATAATCATATAATATTCATATATAACATAAAAATTTTAAAATAATGTTAGCTTTAAAAAAAGTATTAGCAGAAATTTTTGTGAAGTGTTTTCTCTTTTTTTCATTAGTATTATTAAATAATTTGCATAAAAACATTGTTTTTTGAAAATCTATTATTTTAAATATTTTAATATATAAATATATATAAATAAAAATTGGGGATTGCTAAATGTTGCCTGGGCCTGGGTTTTTTTTTTCAAATATGTCATAGTATGATGCATCTAATTTTTGATTGGTTAAACTTAAAATTTTATTGAAAAAGAAAAAATTTTATTGCAAACATATTTATTCGATAATCTTATTTAATGAAATTTTATTTGCAAATATGCAAATATTAAAATTTAAGTCACACATTTACGATTTTAAAGGAAAAAATCACTATATTTATTTTTATTGAAGTGATACAAATAAAAAACAATAACAATAAATTAAAAAGTTAAGTAAATTACAATGATCAAGGAGAAAGATGCTAATAAAAATATGAAATGACAATGGAGTAATGGAAAGTAATAGAAGATGAAAGGGAGTAAAAAAGAGTGATGAGAAATGATAGGAAACAAAAAGGAGAAATAGGACATGATGAGAGATGAAAAGGAGTGATGAGAGACGAAAAGAAGTGATGGGAGCCGAAGAGGAGTGAAAGGAGTGATGGGAGATGAAAAGAAGTGATAGGAAGATGAAGAGGAGTAAAAATTTATTAAATTGTAAAATTGAATAAAAAATTTCCAATAAATTTTCAATTAATTTTTTATAAAAAATAAAGATCTCTAATGAAATTCTTTATTACAATAAAAAAAATTTTCAAGTCAAAATCCTCGATACCCTTATTAAAAAACTATTTTCAATAAAATTTTCTATTAAGATTTCTGAACAAAATTCTCCATCAAAAAAATAAAAAAATTTTTAACAAACAATTCTCTAATAAAATTCTCAATCAAAATAATATCTCCTATTAAAGAAAATTTCTATCAAAAAAAAAAAATCTTCCCTATTAAAAAAGATTCAAAGAATTTTCTACAAAAAAAAAAAAAAAAATTCTCAATGATTTCTCTATCAAAAAAAAAAATCTCTCTTGTTAAAAAAATTATTCCAACAAATTAAGTATATCTCAAAATCAAAATAAAATTTTTTAACCATCAAAAAAAAAAAACTCAGAAATGTTTCAATGAACAAATTCTCTAACGAAATTTTTATCAAAAAAAATCTTTTTATTAAAAAAAATTCCCAAAGAAATTCTATCAATAAAGCCTTTGCCTATATTAAAATAAAAAAATTGCTTTATAAAATTATTCGTGTAAAACTTAAAAAACATGTGATCGACAAAATATAGCCTGATATTTAATTAAGGAGCAGTAATCCCGCACCCGTGGTGTAACCGGACTTTACTATTTTTAGTAACAAAACCCGTCCCAACCCGTCCCAACCCGTCTAAGCTGGTGACAAATAATGTGTGACAATATAAACAACGCGTTTCCTCGCGATCACGTGACATGTATCATCTCGGTTACACCACGGGTGCGGGATTCTAGTTGAAGAAACTATGTCGATCATTTTGGCTAGGGCTGTAATACAAATTTGGCAATATCACATAATATATGATGACGCCAAGCCGCAAATGTATCGTTCTTATACGATCAGGTGCTATGTTCTTATACGACGTGTATGTCACACAATATAGGTCGTATAAGATAGTATGTCGTACACGTATAAGAACGATACATTTGCCGCCAGCCACATATTTACGGGAAACCTTTATTCAGAATTACCAAATTAAGGTAAATGCACTGCTTGTGTATCAGAATGTATCAGGAATTTCTAAAATTTAGGTTAGAAAAAAAAGAAATATACTGAAATAAGTGTAACACCGAATAATTATATATAAATATACAGTATGATTTTTACAGTTTCAAATTCATTAATAACTTTATTTCATGGAGTCAATTAGCGCAAATATTTTTGGTCTAAATTTAAATTCTAGTCCTGTACCTATTTTATTTTTCCCTTTCGATGATAGGAGAGATGATTGTTTATACTGTAAAAACAGACTTGCAATATTAAGTGGTAAAAAATATTGCGATTCTTGCTTGTTTTTATATATAAAAAATACGATAGATGTAGATATGAGAACAGATACTCATGTTCTATGCATTGAATTCTGCAAGAAAATAGCCTCACTTAATGATTATTATTTTGTTTATAATCATGATTTTGAACGTACATACTGTAAATTGTTATGTGAACAATTCATTTGCAAACAAGAGTTATGGAACGCATTAAGTAAAAGAAAATTATTCTCTGGATGGATTAAATCAACTTTAACTAATAAGACCATTTCAATTCTTTGTTTATCTTGGTGGGATACTTGTTATCAATGTAGAGTTTGTGATAAACTCCTAGAATTCATACCTCATAGTCAAAAATGGTGTCAAAACTGTCTTATAATTTATATTGGATGTAGCTATTGCTTAACAACAAATATAATATTTGGAATTACAAGCAAATCTCGATGTAGGGAATGTGGAAGAGAATCATCTATTACGTTTAAATTTAATGACGATATCATTAATATGGAAGAATTTCTTGAAGTTACAAAAATTAATACTAATAATTATCATCAAATTGCCAATTATATTGATCTTCATAGTCTAAATTTTAAACCTTCAGAAGTATATGATTTCATTCATAATAAACTTGCAAGTTTTTTTAATACACAAATTAAGTGGATTCCATATTTTCAAATCAAAAATTTAGCGAAAATAGCGGAAGGAGGATATGGTATTATTTATTCAGCGATTTTGTTAGATAAAATTGTTGCCGTAAAAAGATTATTTAACTCGCAAGATATAAGCACCTATTTTATAAATGAAGTAAGTACATTTAATTAATAATATTATATTTTTAAGAGTCCTTATGAATTATTCATTATTATTCTAGGTGAAATCACTTGTTCAGTGTTATGGCCCATATATTACAAAAATTCATGGTGTTACGCGAGATCCTGAAACAAAAGATTACATGTTAATAATGGAATATGCAAATGGCGGTAATTTACATAATTATTTGCAAAAGAATTTTACGAATATTTCATGGAGCGAAAAATTATATATTTTGTGGAAAATTACGGAAGGGTAATTACAAATATTAAATAATATTATTATAAATAAGATTAACACTAACCCGCTTTTTTTCTAGACTTAATGTCATTCACAATAAAAAATTTATCCATCGGGACCTTCATAGTGGAAATATATTATTAACAACATATCAAGCATGGTTAATCGGTGATTTAGGTTTATCGCAACCTGCGAATAGCACTTTATTAAATAACGAAATATATGGAGTAATACCTTATATTGCACCAGAAATATTTAATGGTGCTAAATTTTCAAAAGAATCTGATATTTATAGTTTAGGTATGATTATGTGGGAATTAACAACAGGCTGTAAACCTTTTAATGACGTTGAACATGATACTAAGCTTATTTATGAAATTATTGATGGTAAACGACCTGAAATTACAAATGATACACCTGAATGTTTTGCTAATTTAATGAAAGAATGTTGGAATTCTGACCCATTGAAAAGACCTTCTATAAATCAAATTATTGAAATTTCTTATAATTTGTATAAAAATAAGCTTTCAAACCAATTTAAATTAGCTGAAAGTAAAAGAGTAGAATTAATACAAATGAAAGAACTTGGTCCAGAATTTAGTAAAAAACCTCATTCAGGAGCGATTTTTACAAGTAGATCGTTAGCCTCTTTAATTTCCACTACGAATTTATCATTGAATAATATGAAACGTGGTACAGTACACAACAGATTACTTTTAATATTTCAAATTATAAATTTTATAAACTTTATTTTAACAAATAATTATTTAGAATACATAACAGAAGAACACTGTCTCGATATAAATGATATTATTCAAAGGTAATTTAATTAAAAAAAATGCTAAATAAGTGAATAAAGTATTAATCAATTATAATTTATGCTAGTAAATCACTATCTCTAATTCCTGAATCAGAATCCATCAATTCATCTTCAAGAATTTCATTTTACATTAAACAAGGTATGTACCATAAATAATAATATAATACAGTATATTGATAGTAATCATAAGAATTATTAAATTGATTTAACTTTCTATTTAATTCAAGAATACATTTCAAAGGAATATGGGTTTGATATAGTAAATAAAAATCAATGGTATTTTTTGATATTTATTTGTGATATTACAAAAATGATATTTAAGTTTAATTAATTTATTTATATTAAATTTTAGTTTATCGTTTCAAAGCTCTTCCAATATTTATCACTCAAATGCGATTTACAGACCATTAAATCAATTGATTTCAACTGTAAATTCTTCAAAAAAGCGTAATATTGAAGAATTAGAAATTGAAGTTCGAAATGATCTAAACAATGATGGTATGGAATTTAATTAATATTAATTATAATACATAATGTTTTAATCCTATTGTTTCTAATCTATATAGGAAAACATATTAAAATCGAATAACTTAAATTAAAATATGAAGTACCGACAGCATTACATTTTTTGGCGTATTTTTTCTTACTTTTCAATATAGGTTTTTACTTCAAATCACCGGGGGCGATCATCACCGTTGGCCAGAATTATCAATTTTTACCGGCACTATATTTGTTTGATGCTGGTCGATTGTCATAATTTCAGTCACCGGTGATCATCACCCCGGTGATAGTTAGAAAAATTCTTAAATATATATATCTTTTATTTATATGTATAAATTACTTTTAAATTAAATAAACTTATAATACATTTTTATAATAATTTTTAAATATCCTTAAACTACAAGGAATTTACACTTTTAAATTTGGAAAATATAATTAAGTTGTTAAATCTAGCTTTTAAATTTTAATCGATTTTATTGCATATACTATATTTATGATAATGAGACTTTAATTATTATTGCAATTGATAGTTTTTTATTATACATACAATATATACAAATAGCTAAATATACAAAATGCATACATAAATATTCTATTAATACTATAAATTTTATTATTCTCAAAAATAATTGTATAATTTTATAAGGTCTATATAGTAAATACTTAATTCATTGGATTTTAGATAAGAAACTGATATTTGCACTTTATGCTTCATAAAGTCACAAAATATGAACAAATCAATCGGATATTGAAAAACTAATTCTATCACATATGAAATGAAATTAACTTAATACATTGATTTAATAAGATTGGATTTAATAAGGACAAATAAACTTGACCAATTCTGGAACCATTCATATCGGTAGATTGTTAACTTCAAATCATCACTTATTAGTTCATCTTTGACAACTTCATTCAATACAAACCAAGGTAGGCATTGCATTATGTTTCTTAGCTCTTTAACTATTCTTATTTCATATTTTAAAAACATTAATTGATAAAGTTGAAGTAATTATATATTTTTATGTGTAACATATATATATTTACAGTATAAATTGTTAGAGTATATTTCAGAGGACTTGGGCTTGATATTAAATAAACTAAAAAGTATTAATATAATTAATATAATTTAAAATTAAAATGATTATTATAACAATTATTAACTAAAAATACTTATCATTTGGATCATCCTTATTAGATATATATTGAATATTCAGAATAGTAGAATCCAGTAAAACAAGGTATTTTATTTATATTAGTCAATAAATTATTGTTTAAGGGTAAACAATATTAATTATGAATTAATAATAAATTTTTATTATTAAATATTAAAAAGTATAAAAAGGTATGTAATTCTAAAATATTAGGTTGATTGGACTCAAACTTATGGAAAACTCTTCATATAAAATTATAATTCATTGTATTATATAAGTTTAAATAAAAACAAGTAAATGTTAAACATAATGGGAAGCTTTAAACAGTTTTATTTAAAATGAATTATTTTAATTTGACAATCCTTAAATTTGTATTTAAATATTAAAATCTATTGTTATTAAAAAGTTGTGAAAATTTGTATTACAAAAAATAAAGTTTAAAATAATGTTAAATAGTTAAAACCAAAAGATGAAATTAATCTATCATATTTATCTTGCAGACGACTACATCTTCATTTGTTTTAATTGAGTCATAATAAATAGCAGTTAAAGTTAAAGAATCCCAAGTTTTGGCATGGCTGATGCTTGTCCATCTGCAAACATTTGTGAGTCTAATGGCACTGTAACATCTGATAGGATTAGCCCTTGAGTTTTATGTACTGTTAAAGCAAAAGTATTCTGAATAGGAAATTGATGTCTTGAAGCTGGTTTTCCATTGTAATTAAATTTATCAGTTGTATTTTTAATAATTACATAGCATATACCGGTTTTGGTTGGAAATACTACCTCAATAAGTTCTTCATTATGAAATTCCATTATAATGCCGATTGAACCATTGCAAATGTGGACAATTTGTAGGCTTCCAACTTTAATTCTTCATTTGACATTTTGTAAAATGAAATAGCATATTGTAAAAATGGTGTAAAAAAAGTAGCAAAAATAAAGACAATTCCATTTCCATATTGAGTGTAGGCCATAAACATAAAACCAATTTTAACTTCGAATAATAGAATATTTCAGCAAAAAATATTGATTTTAATTATATTAAATTACATTATTCAATAATAATTAAAAGTATAATAACTGTTAAAACTATATTAAAATTATAGTAATAGATATGTAGAAAAGTTTAGACAATTATTGAGTTTAGACAATGTTGAAATGTTTTGTCAATAGTTTAAACAGTTCAAACAAAGGTTTAGACTTTTGTCAAATTCTAAATGAGTTTAGCCACAACCTTATTACTGTTGGGAGGTTATAATGATAATTATTAATTTTTGTTGTGAGTTAAATGAAATCTGAGCCAACAAAGTCTCTTAGAATAATAAAATTAAAGCATAATTTTTAAATTTCTAATTTCACTAATCCATAAGCTAAAAATCAAATTTGATTTTGATATCCATTTATTAAGATTAAAGGAAATTTGAGGGTATTCTAACACTGATATTTCTAAATATTTGTGATATATATTTTAATTCTTTGGTAAATAAATTAATGTTTTGCTATTTCTCCTTCTTAATGTTAGTTTACTGGCAAAGATCATTCAATTTTATTCTTTTTTCAGATTATTCAGTGAGATGAATATATAATCCATACATATAAGGGACTTTTCAATTATCAGCAACATATATGTTCTAGGTTGACCAACTTTCACCTTCTTAAAGAGATTGTTATAATATCTTTTCACCTCCAGTTTACTCTTCCATTCCTGAATCTTTGATGGACTAGCCTGAGTGTTAATAATAGTAGTTTATGACCAGATGAATAATATTCCACATTATTATCAATAAGCTTATCATTTCCATTCTGCAGGATTTCCTTTTATTACTCTACATATATATATTTGAATTCTTTGCAATCAATTGTTTAGTGATTGAATGTTTAAGTACTTTTTTATTTTTTATACTCAATTGTAAATTATTAATATAGAAATGGTCCTGGTAGCTCTATTTGCTACCTTTTTGGTTGGTCTTTCTATATTATTTTTTTTTTCAATACAAAATTATCCAGACCTTTGTATAATAATGTAATAATTTTAATTTTCTGCTAATTATATTCACTAATTTTCCAATATTTATCATCTCAGAATGTTCTTACAATTAATAATTATCAAGTAATATTCCAGTATAGTATTATAAACTTTTCTACAAGGTAACAATTGTACAATTTAATTTAGGTTGATGTTATTTATGTGGTATAGGTAACACATCAAATAACATTATAATAAGTTTAATTTTCCATTTGCATCATTATTAGTGGAGATCAACTTATGAACTTTGGACAATTACCATTGGTAATAAATATAAGGGCTTTTAGTAAATGAACTTACAAGAAGAGTTACTACAGATTGATCAAATATTCTAAATCTAACATATAATTCCTTTCAAGAACTTGAAAATCTTTCCATAATTTTTCATACCATTCTCTCAGTTCAGTATGAAGTTATTATCCTGACTAATATGCATATTATTAATAATATTAGCAAGTGCCTTGTCTAAATACTATATTTTAATTATAAATATACCAGAGTATTTGAAACCACTTTTAATATCTCTTTATGGTCATTTCAGCATGATTTAATTGGCCACCAATGATCATACATGGAATTATCTGTTCTTATTTGATTTGCAATTTTATATAAATTTGGTTAAATTTTATGAAAAATTTCAATAAAATTAATTATAAGCCCTAAAAAAGTTAATATGATATGGATGTAACCAAGTTAGCCACTCTTGGTAAAGCTCTTTATTCTGGAGAAATAATTCTGACGCTACTCTGACACCTCTTTTGTAAGAGTTTTTCATAAAGGTTCTTATAAACAAGTGAAAAGTATCTTCTTTGACTAAGGTTGTGCTTACTCAATATAATTTTGTTTGGATATAATAACTGCTTTTATGGATTTCATAGGTAAAAGGGTTTCTTACTTGAGACTTATTGTTATTCCTTTTGTTAATCATTGCTTTTAGTAACTAAAGTAAGTTAACAATAACAAAGTATAAAGTAAAACTATTTCTGAAATTTATTGAACTTAGTAGTTTGAGTCAGTGAAATCAATTTGTTTTTCCATCTTGGTGTCTCTTTTGAGATGGCCAACCAGCTTACTACCATCAATGTCAATAGGGAAAGTATTTGTAAATGCATTTTCCTGAATGAAACAGATAAGTGTAATAGTAGTTCAGGGATGTTTTACATTTTCCTTCTCCTGAAAAAGCAGAAAGAGTTTTTCCTTAGGTTTGTTATTTTCATAAAAGTTTGCATTTAGGAGGAAGAGTAATATTTAAAGGCTAATAAAATTAAAATCTATCAACTCTTAATAAATCTATCTATCACAAATATAGCATATCTCTTTCATCTTTAGATTTTAAACACTATAATATAATAAGTGAATAGAAGGGTCACAACCTTTACATCTACTGACAGATATAACACAACAAAGTAACTTCAGTGGGTTCATACCAGATGAGATCAGTATTTCTGAAGAAACAAGAGAGTTCCATATCTGCAATTTTTGTGCTTTCATCAGTGAAAGAGAAGCAAGTATAAGGCTTAATATAAAGGTAGGCTTATACATAAAGTAAACAAAAATGAAATTATTGAAGAAAGTAATGATAATATCATTTCTAATGATATTATTAAAAACAAATGTAAAGTAGAAAGAAACAATATTATCAAAAATAAAAGCATTTCTAGAATGTCTTGAGCATCGTACTGTTGCTTTTGTTTCAGTTGACTAACATGCACATTTTCTCTAGCTAACTGATGATCATCTTCCAAAGGTCCAATCAACATCTGAATCCTTTGGTAAAACTGTTCTTGGAAGTCTTTAACTTGTTGATCTTCCAGTCTAATAACAGTAGGATTACTAGGCAACTTTAATTCTGTCTACATGTACCTCTAATTAGTTTATGAAAAGAATGGTATAGGAATTCAAAACTTATAGTTTTAAAAAATCTTAATTTAACAAAATTCTGTAAATTATTTTGTTGATCAAGTCAAGGACAAATAATTCAGCATTACAAATACCATATTTAATATAATATATAACATGTATTGGAAGATATATTTGATAAAAAAGGTTTGAGAAAATAACTGAATGTAAGTGTTATGTTGAGATTATTTGACAATGTAGATATAATTAAGAATTTTATAAGATTAATGATAACCTTGATCAGTATGAAACTATTATTATGATAGACTAATTAGAGAAACCAAAGATTTTTTTTTTGTGAAAGAATATAAATTATAAAAGATAGAGTGATTGATATTACAATGATGTGAACTAAAGTAATGATGTAGGGGGTAACTGAAAATGATCTATTTGGATTATTGAGGTGAAGATGAAATTGTCATAAAATAGAAGAATAAGAGAGTTGATTTAGCAAATACATTATAATGAGAATATCTTATTAAAATCAAGGTATGAAACATGATAATTTTATTTACAGTATGTGAGGGACCTTTCATTATTTCAACTCTCTAAATGTTTCATTCCTCTTTTTCAACAAATCCTTAACCTCCTCCAACTAATGTCTCACTTATCCTCCACACATGTATGGACAGTCATGATGATCTTTTCTGTGATAATATGACAGTACAAAATTAATTTATTTGATTTATGATTATATGTACATAAACCTCAATATTATTTAAAGTTTTCTTACTAGTATATGCCACTAATAAAGAAGTTATCTAAAACAATATTTTAGCTTTATGAAAGTAATTCAAATGAATTAAGATAAGGGTTATGCAGATTGCCATAGTTTCTGTTTTGATGGTTGAAGGAAAAAAATATTGTCATGTCTTTGGAATTTAATTTAGGTGTTTAATTGCTGGTTTGGATTATCTGAAATTCATTGAGCATTCTCAAGAGCCTAAAACTTTAATGAAATAACACCTCTTTTTAAATTTTTTGAGGATGTTTGAGCATTGCTTTAGCCTATGACTGAAATAATTACACAAATAACAAGATTCCTTGAATAACCATACTGGTTTAAAACAGATATTTCATCCCAGTATGTTGACCCTACATTGCAGTTTTTTCATGACTCATTGTCAGCATGAGAAATTAAAAAAAAATGGCGTGCTCTCTTTAAGATAATACTATAGTTATTCTTACTGAGCTTACCCATTCACTTTTAATGACTTTCTATATTTGATTTTTTACTCAATACACATTTTTTCAAATATACTCAACCATATTAAACTTTCATATAATAATAGCAAGCCCAATTATTTTTAACAGATAAAGTTACACCATCACCATCTGTATAAAAAATAATACTCACGTTATTATAAGTGCTGATGAATTGCAAAATGAAATCTATAAAATTTTTTAACTTTTAAATACTTCTATTAACATAACTAAAATGTTGACTCTATCACATATTCCAGTAAGTATTAAAAAAGTATCCATGGTTCAATATTATTTTCTTTCATGCTTTGTATTACTTATTAAAAATTCTCAATAGAATGCTTAGGATAACTTCACAGTGTGTTTGATATCATAATCTTTAATATTTAGGATTGAGTTGAAGGATAAGACTCTTTAATATCTGGTTTGGTTCATGAATTTATTTGGATATTACATAGGTTTGTGAGAACATGTGGAAACATCACCAATTACTATATGTTTTATAGTACTAGTAGTATATCCAAGAAACTCTTGTAAAAATTCACACAGTATATGTTTCTTAACTCCATGTTTTAGATGATGCATGCCTGTTATTTATATTTTTTAACATCATGTAAATTTTTAATTATTTTAAAATATATTTTGGAAGAAAAAGTAAGGTGAAGTTAAAAGTTGATCAGAAAAGTGGTGATTAATATTATTAATTTTTATAAGCCTCATTTTGTTGGCAAAGCCTTATTTACATTTTGTTAGCAAAGCCTTTACTTGCTTTTAATGGCTAAGCATTTATTTAGATCAAAGCCTTATTTCATAATATTGGTGAAGCCACATCAAATTAGTACAAAACTTAGATATAGATGTTGATAAGTAGACAAATCACATGACCCATCAATTGATGGTATTTTCATACAGATCCAATTAAAAAGTTTCTGATTTTTAGATATTAATAGTTTATAAATGTCAAATTTCCTTTTTATAATTTCTTTATCATGTCTAAGAAGAATTAATAAGAATAATTTGTAATTATAATTAGAATATAAAAACTATAAACATAAATAATTGAATATTATGCCAAAGTAATACAGTATATCAATAAAAATTCTAAAAAAAGATTACATTAAAAGAATGTTCTTATGATGGCATGATAAAGTTAGCTCTCAAAAATGAATTTTAGATTCTTGAACATTAAATAATCAAACAATTTCATAAGAAAGATTGGCACATGATAAAATTGATATAAATATTATTCAATAAAAGGTATTCTTTATTAATAATTTAATATTGATGAATATTGATAATGTAATAATTACAATATCATTTTAAAACGATATTAAAACGGTGAATATGCTGGAAAATTTATATAATAGAAATTTAATATGAACTAAGATTTTGGAGGTATTGAATAACTGTTATTAAAAGTAGGACATAAACAGTTCCATATTAATATTGCACAGTCAATCATATCATAAAACTTGTCAAATTACTGTGTATGTAATCTAAAAAGTTTTATTTGTCATACCACATATCACTTTATTATTATATTACTATTTTAATTTAAACAAAAAGAGTATAAATAAATCTTCCTGATGAAGAAAATAAAGCGCTTGATAACTTTTGAAGGTTAACATTTAAATATTCAGTTTATATGTTCAATAAATATAATAGTATTATTCAAGATTAATTCTTAAATTGAAAAATAGTCGATCTATTTTCAATTAAGAACTGATGTAGAATTAAACAAATTAGGATTATTATATAAATAAACATTGGGTAACGCTGTCAACTTTATTTATATCAGCATAAAAATACTGCGCTTACTTTATATTAGATCCCAGTCTTTGAATTCGATAATTTGTGCTCTATTAACATTTAAGTAATTCTAAAATTTACAACAAACAAACAAATAATAAAGAAAAACAGAACGCTTCTTGGTTTTACATGTGACTCACATAGTACCAATAAAATATATTATTAATACCAAAAGGGTAATTTTTATAGTCAATTAAATTGTGCGACGATTGTGCGACCTTCATGCGGCTAATTATTCTTGTAAATTACTACGCATGAATGTTTACAAGATTTCACTGGCAAAAAAATATTTTTTTATATCAAGTACCAAATATATGGAATCTAGTAGTAATCTAGAATTTAAGAAAAGAAGCGATAATTATGTTAAATAATTATAGTTGATTGGTTAATAATTTTCACATACTGCGGTAAAGCTTTAATGGAACCGTTAACCGGAGTTGTACAAAAATTCTGCTTATGCCCCTTTTACTATTATTTTTTATTTTTTATTTTATTTCATTTTTTTTTTAAAGAAAAAAAAAATGATTTTATTAACCACAAAATTTATTTTTCTAACAATTCTAATCTTTCTTGACTTTATAATATACTTGTTGCCCATGTATATATTAGGTCTGATAATAAATTTAATAATAACGTTAATTTGGTATTTACCTTTTATATATCAATTTTATTCATTCATTTTTATAACAAAAGAATATAATTTAAGAACGAAAATTTACTTATTATTATTTTCGCCTATAATTATAATTTTATATATTCCATTCTTTATAACATATTTCATAATTTATGGAATATTTATTTCATTGATCAATCCATTAATAACAATTATACAAAGGCCTGAATATCCAATTCATTCGCTGTCTTTAATCGCTGCAATAGTAAGCTCGATTTATAAATATATAAATGGTTATCCTAAAGAAGAAATTTTATTAGATTTTTTATTATCGGAAAAAATCAAAGATATTAAACATTTTATTAAACGATATTGGAACTTTCTTTATGTCAAATATCCTGAAAAAATCAAACAATCTGCCAAATCATATCTTGGCGAATTAATATTTTCATTAATCATTTATATTTCAGAGATTTTAGATTTTATTATCATCTTACCAATTTTTATTATTATAATTATACCATACATAATTGTATCCGTATTAATTTTAGCAACTTATGTATCAATAGTTACATCATTTAATATTGGGTATAATCATTATAATAAATTTCTTTATATATTATTCATTATTTCTACACCATTTATTTTTTTACTTACACTTATTATAACTAATTCATATGGTTTTTATTGGGAATTTAAAACAATATTAGGAATATTTTATAAAATATTTGATTTTTATAAAATTAATAATAATGGATTTTACGATGTTATAAACTTGTTTTGGGTTATTATTATCTCTCCTTTTTCAATTTTTGAAGATTTTTTTTATATGTATTTTAAAATTAATTTAAGTTATAAACATGAATTTTGTGAATTTTACCCATGGTAAAAATTGTAATACTTAAAAAGTAAATGTAAAAATTATGCATTTATTAAATAATACTGATTTTATTAAATTTCAGTAATAAAGTTGCTATATAAGATTTAATATTATTAACCATATTTATAAGAGAGTTTATTTTTAAAATTTTTATCTTTCTTTTCGTTTTTAATAAAATCTTTTCTTTTCCTTCTCTCTCCATTTCTCTCCCTCTTTTTCTCTCTCTTGTCCTCACTCATACATCTCTCTTCATGTTCATAGAGACAACAAAATATAAAATAATCACTCCACAAATACGCAAAACTGTCAAAATTTTCTATCTTCATTTTCTCCCTCTCATACCTCTGCTCTATCCTATGAAGTATAGAAAACGGTCTATTTCTTAAAGGTAAAGGTTCAATGAAAGGTTTTCTTCTAAGTGGAATAATGAAAGGTTTTCTTCTAAGTGGAATAATGAAAGGTTTTCTTCTACGTGGAATTAAAAGTTTAATGAAAGGGTTACTTTTTCTAGATTTGAAATAAAAACGTATGTATTGAGCAGATATATCTCGAGCAGATTGAATAGATAAAGGTAAAGGTAAAGGCATATCGATTTCTTTAAAGAGAATATCAACGTTAATTTCTTCATTATTATGACGCCGGACTATTTTCTTAGGCGGAAATTGTAGTGGATAAGAAGGCGGATCAGAAGGTAGAGGTTGAGGAAGGCTACTAAAAAAATTTAATATTATAGAATGATCCTCTTCAAATTCATGTCTAAAATTTGTTTCTTTGGATTCACGTTGTTCAACATATTTTATCAAAGAATCTAACATGTGTTTTCTATCATTTAACCAAGTCTGTAAATTTTCTCTTGATAAACCACAATATTGAGAATATACAAAATCTATTTGTTCTTTCCAATAATGTAATTTATGAACACGGACGCATGGCATAATACTAAGAAATTTGTATGAATACTTATTTTCAGTAACCAATCTAAACAAACTAATATTTTATTTATTATTTTTTTTAGAAAAAAAAAATAAAAATTAATCTCATTGGCAATATTGTAAACAAACTTTATTATTTGAAGGTTTTTATTAAACTTACCTTGATGTTTTTTTCAAAAAACATTTTTCACAACATCTAACTTCAAATTCCCAATAAATTTTACATTCTTTAGTTTTTTTACAAATTTGACAACCTCGTTCAGTAATCAATAATCTAACATATTTTTCTTCACTCATTCCTTCAGGTGGAGGCATGTCTTCTTTTGGCATAAATTGTAAACGAGATGTTTTCCATATTTGTTGAGTGGAAAAGGAATTTGGTGCATATAAATATCCACGAAATTTGCGACAAACTTGAGAAAGTGTAAATAAATCATTTGGTGATAAAAAAGTGCAGAATTTAGTAAAGATTTCAGGTGGAATAAATTGCATTTTGATTAATTTTTTCAAAAAAATTAAGGAACTTTACCTTTATATTTTGCAGATTTATTTAATGGTTTACGTAATGTTTGAATGACAGTATACTTTATTTGGAAAACTACAAAGATCAAAAATCCAGTGTAACTACCCTGCATTTTGGCGCTTCATAGGAACACAAAGCGCTTCTAAATAGAAAATTAAGTCGATCATTAATAAAAAAAAATTGTGAAAATCATCCACTTGGGTAAAATCCAATATCAAATATATCGAAAAATCGAAAAATAAAATTTATTATTGTGCTATTAATAATCCGTTCCAGATGATACTATATATCAAAGATTCCGCTTTAAGTTTTTCAAAGGTTCGGTTTATAGAGACTGCCTGTGTAAATTCTTAATATATTTGGATTTTCCTAATGGAATGGATGATCCAGTGTATTTATTCATTTATTAGCATTATTATTTATTTAATTAACTAAGCAATGTTAGATCATAATTACTGAAATAGATTAATGATCTTGAAAATATCGTTGGCGACGTGATGGTTTTTTTTAATAATAACTAAATAAATTGTTAATAATTAAAGAAATTCATTTTTTCTTAGTGATTATGACTATTTTTATTTAACTTATCACATAGCTTGGTAACTTTAGTCAGGAACCTACAAAGAATGAATTCAATATTAATGTTCGGACTATGTATTCCAAGCAATTAGCTCACTTGACTCGAATCATGACTACTTTTTTCAAGTCTGAAAAAAGTTCTCCAACATAATGGCCTCATTCTTATATGTAGGTTGTTGTCTTAAAGTGAATATTATTTTAATGTATTCATGAAACGATAAAATCTTTAAATTACTTTTATCCAATACAATTGAAATACCGGTAAGACTACATTTAACGTTTCTTTTCTGAGAATTTCAAGTTAAATGATATTATATTAATGGTAGAATTTATTATAAATATACCAATATATTATTATACTGTATATACTGAATGTGATTAAAACTAATACATTATTCTAATATATAAGATTTTGGAGAAAATTATTTAATAATTTATCCCAATATCATTATCATTATCATAAAAAGAATTCAGACTAATCACATAAATTTCTACAAAAATTTCATTTAATATTGGAAAATTATTAGGAATTAACATTTCTGTATTTTCAGCAGATCTAACACTATTATTAATGACTTGTAAAATAGTTCCTTTAGTTTTTTTAATTAATGATTCCAACCCATGAATGTTATGAAGTTTAAGTTCTAGAAATTCTGATATGGAAAGCTAATAATTTATTATAATTAACTGTTACAAAATTATTTGTTATTAAAACTTAAAAAGTTAAATAATCCTTTTTAATATAATAAAACCATTTTCTTTTTGGACTAGTATTTTAGTTTTATTAAAGAATACATATATATAAATATATACTATTAGTAATTTGACTTTATTCATCGAACATAAGTGTCAAAGTAAAAATTTTTAATAAAATATTCATATTCAAATATAGCAATAAGAAGAATTAAATAACTTTAATTATAATCTGTTCTAGTTATGGCATTTGATTCTTATAAAAATAAAATTTCAGTAGATAGTAACTCTTCACTATAAAGGTTTTTCAATAAATGGTGAATAACAGTCATTAGAAGCAATAGAAATTATATAGGCAATTGATTTAAGTAGTGTAGGATCTGTTGATGTATTGGTAATAACATCTGATACTTGCAACCATCCATGATTCCCTATTATTCCTCTTTTAAGAAACCATGTTTGATCAAATGTTGATAAAACTCCATAACTATAAAAATTACTTGTTTTTCATTATAAATTTAAATATAAAATGTAGAAGATATAAATTCTTTGAATTCTTACCATAATCTATTTGCACACATATATCCATAAACTTGATTTATGGGATTATAAGCTGAAGTTTCTTTTGGACCTACAAATTTCCTCTCTCGAATACCTTTTTCTTGAAGATAAAGTTCCACTATATTCTTATTAAATGGTACTTTTAAAACCCATTGTGTTTTATATTCAAAGGGTATAAGTACTTTATAATTTTCATCAACTACTATGAAATCTGGTTCCCCAGCTATATATTTCAAAGCACGTCCATCTAAAAAGCAAATTGATCTATCTAGTGGTGTCAAAATATCATGAATATTTATTTCTGATGCAGTCCAGATATCTTTTTCACATGTAATGATACGTGATCCAAATATTGGTTTTTTGTATTTCTTATCAACACATACTGATTTCCATAATTGCACTTTTTCTTTAAAATCCTTCCAGATTGAAATCTTATCAGGAAACCGTCGTTCAACAGATATAATACTTGAATCTGATTTATTATGTCTTAATTGAGGATAAACCAGATTTGGTAATGTATTTTGAATAATCTCTCTTAAAGAAATTTCTGAAAATTTATAAGAACTAATTATAATGTTCAATATATTAAAATACAAGAAATAAATTAAAACCTACTAGCAGAGGCTTCATTACTAAGCTTAAGACTTTTCTTTAGGTTGCCATTTCTATTAATATTACTTTTTTTAATAGGAATTGAAAGAGTAGCAGAACTAAGAGTTAAGTTTTGACTATTTGTTTCATTAATATTACCACTTTTAGCAGAAATAGGAGTAGGGTTATGAGTTAAGTTTTTTTTTTGCTAAACTTTTTTCCATATTTCTGTAATAGAAAGTAAAAAGTTTTAAGATCCCTTATTATAAGAAAGGTATATAGCTGGCTCCTCTTACAGAACTGGCAGATCTTAAACAAAGAACCTCATGGTAAGATATGCAAGCCAAAGAAGCTCTTTATCTTAGCGCCCTTCTTTCCCAGCACGTGCATTAGCACATGGTATAATACACTTACTATTTCTTATTAATGTTTTAAATATAAAAACACTACTAACTTTTAGTTGATGCTTTAACACCAAAGTCTTATTACTTTTGTTTGCTCCTGATTTTAGGTATTTTGTTAAAATATCAAGCTTATTATCTAAATCATTATGCAACTTCTACTTAGATATTGCATCAGAATATGTTTTAAAGTAGGATAGTTCCCAAGTATTCATTCTCCAGTGTGTGTATGGAATTTTCCCGTAATTTCCATGCCAAATTTTGTTCAAAATTTCTTCTGATAACATCATAGGTACAGTAAAAAAATGTAAGAACAAAAGCTGAAACATTGTTACAGTATTACAAAAATTAGGCCATTTGGCTTGAAAGATATAATATCAATATGAGCCATATTTAATCATATGGTGTCATTTTTTCAATTTAAAAAAAATAATTGCACTGCAACTTGGTATCTAACATTTATAAGATTATACTAAATAATACAGTGTATCATTACACAGACTGATACGACCTTACAAATTACCATTTTTAGTTTTTTCTGAAGCAATAACAGGCAGAATCGTAAATAGTTCATTTTAATTTATTGCACGGATTCTCAATAACCCTTCATCTTTATTACCACTGCCTGTAAATTATTTCTTTGTAAATATTTCTTTAGCACATAGCGATAATATAGAAACATCTTAAACAATTCGACCAGATTCATATTATTTAGTAGCTCGATATCGCATAATATATGACATCCGCATTGTAGACTGCTAGTCTATTTTCGGAAAGCTCTACCATAGATCTAATGATTTAACCGTTGATTAGGATAGAATCTATTATAAATTAAGGAGCGTCTGATGATCATATTTTAGTGATGCGATCATATTCCTTCAAAGATTGATTCCAAAACCGATCCTTCTCACTGCAAATTATATAAAAAGGTAAAGCTTTAGCAAATCCTTTTATCCGCCTTTGCAAGAGCGAAAAAATTAATAAATTTAATCAAACTTACCATTATTTACATCGTCATTAAATGAGCAAGTATATTCCCAAAGAATAATCTAGAAGAGCATCATCATGATGCTAATTAATTTTTCCGGCTTTATAGATATGCCACGAAATCTGGTGCATTATATCATATCTGAATTCTACTATGATTCGTGAATGCGAAAATAAATAAAAAGAATTAATATACATAATATACAACATTTGATTCTATGCAAAATATTAAAACTATGATATTCTATCTCCACACACAATAATTCTTTTTTTCAGGTTTGACTTTCATTTTCCTTAGATAAGATCTTGATTGATGGTTATTATGACGAAATACATCAAATAATATTAAAAAAAAAAAAATAGTAAAAAACTGTAATTAGTACGTTGAAAAAATGATTAATATGAGTTTTCATTAAATTGCAATTCTATGATTCTCAGATATTTATAAAAATGAGAACTAATGTTACGTAATTCTCTCGTGATCTGATCGTACGATTGACCGTCTGGTCGTTGATATTGATCACCACTTAAACTTTAATAGGACAAGGCCAATTTAATAACCTACAGTATATAATTAATAGATTTAGATGTTCATCGTATATTTTGGATCCTGATCTACATAAAAACTTAAAACACGTAAATTTAATAAAAGTTCGTGTTTACTATTTTTCTTGCTTTTTTTTTAAAAAAAAATGAAATTTATTATCATCTTATTGTTTTTAGTTAATTAAATCTTTCACCAGAACACATTTTTTGAAAGATGAAATGTTCCCTAAGAGAAATTATATTATCATTAGCCATTATTATTTTGATTGGAATACGCAATAGTTGGGTGGTCAGTCAACCACTTATGTGGTAACATAAAATAACAAAACATGTAAACTGAAAAGATTTGAAGCACTAAGAACCAATTTAATTTCTTGAAGTTTGTTGCTTTTCTTTCCACTCATGCCATTCCACAGTTGATTCCTATAAATTAACATTGAAAGCTTTTGTTAGTTCTAGCTCATTCACTTCAGGCCATAATAGTGAACACCAAAATGGTATTGTAAACAGTGACCATTTTGACAAGTGGTTGTACACCATAACCCAACTACCTTAGGGATAAGCATACATTTCGGGAGTGACTGTGTATATCATGGTATCCTTCACCACCATCTATGTTCTCTATTATGACCATCAGATCCTTTGCAAGAGTGGCTCCAGAGCACTTGACAGACCAACTACCATATCTTCAAGACGGTGAATTTGAACCTGATGACTTATATTCAGGTACCTTAACCAAGGCTCCACTTTCAAAGATATAACCTTGGGGTGGGTTCTCGTATGATGGGCCCCAGTCATCTGTTTGCAACCCTTTAAAGCCGTTCGGTCAGCCCTCATAAACCTTCGCACGTTGCTTTCGCGGTGTGCAGTCAAGGATTATGGCCAGTGGGTTATAGAATACTTTTTACCCACCTCTTTAAAATTCCAGTAAACAGTAACATTTGTTAGATTAGTCGGAGGCAACGTTATTATCCATAAAAGCCTTTTGTTATTCGTATGGACCGTCCTGTCATCTTTTTTTTTGTTAGGAGAGTTTAGAACTCGGAAACAAAATTATTATTAACCTTTTGTTCATATTTTCTATATGGAATATCCTATCTGTTAGAGTTTTTTTTTTTTGTTAGGAGAGTTTTTTACTAGGTGTGGCTTTTTTTGTTAGGAAGAGACCCTTTTTATATAATTTTCTTGTCACGTGGTATGTCTAATATCCATGACTAATAGTTTGTTTGATATATGAGTCATCTTTACTATATAGTAAATTAATCTGTACTCGGACGGACCTTTAAAAATAAATGTTGACTAATAATTTACACCGTAATTGTGATCAAATTTGCAATATTTTTTGACTATTAATCTTTTCAACCAAAATAGATGATTCCTTTTTAAATCTTTCAAAGTTATTTTTTTTTTACTATTACTCCCCGTTGGGCAGTACGGTAATTAATTTCCGTTATCATACTTAACTCAGAAAGTTCCTTAACCGTTGCTTTAACTGTACCCTGGCCCCTGGGTTTGAAATAATCCGGTTCTTTAAATCAGACGAAAAATTCAAAGTTGTACAAAATTCAAAGTTTATACAAAATTATTTTAAATTTTCGTACGTAGTAAATGTTGATTGTAATGTGACATAAATTTTTAAAATTTTAAGTGAAATTTCTAAATTCATACCATAATAATAGATATGCGATCATTAGAGAAGAGAATATGTTTTTTTGGTAACATAATTAGTTGAATTGTTATATTATTACTTACTTTGGCTCATGGTGGTGTGTGAATCATTATCAGAAGGAGGTGTTCTGCGTAAGAATACGTTTGGATCATTGATGATTTCTTGATCCTTTTTTGATATGGAGTAACTCACGTTAGACATCTTTTTATTTCTACAGACTTTCATGTCTTAAGTTACTTAAAAATTTTAGCTCCATAATAACATGTAAATTCAAATGATAATAAAAAATTTGTAGTCATTGTAATAGGCATCTTTCAAAATAGAATTCCGCTATTTAACACACGGTGTTGTGCCGTATATAACAAATCACATGATCAAAAATCACATGTCTAAGCTCTTTTTTTGATGTATAAGCCACACTTATAAAAATTTTAATTTGCCACGTTTTAAGAATAAATTTTTTTTGTTACATTTTCTTAATAACTATCTTTGGGAATTAAGTATAAAATTTGTTTTAATTTTTTTTTTATTTAAATAACAATTACTTTTCCATTCAAGTGACCAAATTATAAGTACTTGCAGTAACTCTCTGTGATGTAAGATTACTCACGATCAAATTAATGACAATTTTTCATGAAGACCTTAATGGAATCATAGGAGTGCTAAAAATATGACGCTAGATATTGTTTGTAATCTCTTGTCTTATATAATTGACGATTTTTATTTTATTCTTTCCAGATATCAATGATTGAAATTCAATGTTGGGATGTAGTGTTATAGTATATAGTTAGCTCTTAGATGAATGAAACACTAGCAGGTATTAGTATGGAAACGCCATTTCACTCTGTAAAACAAATTTATGTAGTGTAATTTCGTGATAATTTGTCCTCATGTTTAACTTTTGAATTATTTCCATTTTGTATAAAATATCGAACATGCAATCTGAGATTGATTCATTAAGACAACAAATTCCTGAGCTTGAGGCTAAGGATGTGGGGCTAAACAAATAATAAAAGAAGCACCAGGCACAAGTCTAAAGTCAGGGAACTAAAACAATATAATCCTAAGTTTAAGATCAGAGTTGCGAAGTTAGAACAGAATTAGCTAAAAGACACCGATAATTCTCCTCAGCACAACATATATAATAAATAAAAACTCCTTTTTTTTATTATCGACTAATACTTTGTTACAAGTTGCGATAATCAATTTTTTTACCTACTTTTTTGTGAAACATTTTTCTCGGGAAAATTAACAATTAATATAAGTTACTTTAATGTTAAAATGACAATATTCTGAAAGAAAGACAATTTAATATAAAATGGTTTAAAAAAAATTCGTTCTTTATTTATTATTTCATTGCACATTTGCGCAAGGATATTTTTATAAAATGTTGCACGCTTCTGTTGCACCAATTCACGTTAATCACAAGGTGATGACAGTTAATAAAAAAGAATATTTTACGATCAATAGGTAATGGTTTATAATTTTAATATGACTGCCTCATTCGGCGCTCTGTAGTAACTCAATATTGAAGGATATTTATAATGTAAAATTATTCCATGGATCAACTTGTAGCGCGCCATGTATCGTTAGTATATCGCATTATCGCTCCATCATACAATTTATGTTTATACAAATATGATTTTATACATTAATAAAATTTATGTTGTGAAGTGATACAGAGTTGAGAAAATACAAATTTAATGAATTAATCGACAATATGACTAAAAAATCCGGTCGGATTTGACCCAACCAGATCTAATTATTCTGTCCTTAGCAGCTGGTGACAACTTGTCAAACAAGTTTTCTTACGCCAATAGACTTACCTAATCATGATCAACCATCAGCTAGCAGAATTCTTACTAAAAACTATCCAATAAATAAGTATTATTTATTTCATGGGGAGTTGGAAATAAATGGGTAATCCCTGGAGCGTGTCACTCATTAAATATTAACTATAATTAGAGATTTCTCGGCTGGATTATATCAGGAAATAAGTAAACGAGATTCCCGATCTTATAAACTCAGCTAATCATTCGCAATTTTCAAAAATTAGTATGACAGAGGATTATACAATTAATATATTACAATACAAACCTAGCTAATTCGAGTACTGGTTATTAATAATCAATCAGTACGAAATGATCTGCGTCTTTTATAAAATCATTCATGAAATAAATTACATAAAATTTATCACTATTAATAATCTTTTGTTTTAATAAAAAAATAGTGTTAATAAATTTATTACATTATTTGCTTCATATAAAGTATCTTTACTAAATTTATCAATGTCAATTCCAAAAAAAAGATATATTATTTCATCTAATTCTATATCTAAACATGATAATGATAATGAATCACTAATAAAATTATATAACGTTAGAAATATTTTAATAATAATTATCAAATATGAGATTATAACATTATTAAATCCATTCTTTTTGTATATACTAAATATTGTTAAAAATGCATTAGCTACTGCGGTAATCCAAAAAAATTTATATGAAATAGTATAAATAACAAGGATCATCATCCAAAATATAAGAACAAATGGTGTACAAAGTATTGTTATAAAATGAAAAATTTTTAAAATATAATCAGAATTCTTTTTAAATCCATTTAAATTATTTTCGTATAATCTACAAGTTGTATGAATTGAACTAATCAAACTAATTATAATTTCCATAATTGTTGTCAAGGATAAAGCAAATACGAGAATATAAGGTATAATTATTAAAACATAAATTATCAATATTATAATTGAATCATATAATATAATAATTTTGGAAAAAATAAATTCATAAATATATGATTTATAACTATCTTCTGTAAGTTTTATGGAATGTAAATTAAAACAAAAATTTGTGAATTCTAATACCTCATTAAAAGGTTTTAATATTGGAGATTCTTCTATTACTTGATAATTAGATTTATGAAAAATTAAATAGAATATTTCCGCTATTGAAGAAAGTGAACTAAATGAATATTCCGGTCTTGTCATGATTGTTAATAATGGGAATACTAGAGTTATAAGAATACTGTATCCGATAGATAATAATATAAAACTTGGAATATAAAGAAAAATGAATATTGGAGAAGATAAGAACAAATAAATTCTTATTCTCAAATCACATTTTTTTTCCGCAAATATATGTAAATACAGTTGATATATTGATGGAAAAAACCAAACTAATGCCATAAAAAAATTAGGAATCAGACACGATACTAGTATCGGTATGAAGTATATTATAAATTCAAGTAGGATCAATATTAAAAGAAATCCAAATTTTACAATTAATAAACGCATTTTTTTAAAAAAATCAAAAATAATAATACAAAATTCAAAAATCAATTTATGAAATAAAAAATTATTATAAACATTAAATTATTAAATTAGTAGTTATGCCCGCCGATTGTGCACACAACCATAAATAGAAAATGGGAATAAATCACAAAAACTCCCGGATTTCCCCGAGGTCGATCTATATCGAATTTAAACTCCACAATGAATATTCATTGCAATAATCGCCTGCACTTTATATTTATTTATATGTTGTATGATGTCAACTGTTTCATTCAAAAATCCAAAAATGTGTATTTCATGATGTCACAAGATATTCTAAAATAATATTCTATTTTGCTTTAAAACTTTTACTCTTTTCTTAAACAATCAAGTGTAATCGATATGACCATTCTATTTATAAATATACATTGATAAATAACTAGCATTTACCCCTAAGTCCTAAGTATTAGTTAATATAGATTTAAAAGGTCATTTCCAGCAAAATTTAAATAGTCTTCAATATGGTCATTAGATAAGATAACTGCCGAAAGTTGACGAAGCTCTTTTATCCAGCTCCTTTTACGGCAATTGATATTCCTTATTGGCTTAATTTCATCAAAGTAGTAAACTATCAAAGCAGTACAACCAGCTTGTATACTTTACGCAGATGCTCAAATTGTCACATTCTATTATTGGATATGGAATATCAAGTCGAGCGACAAGCTAGCGAGGACACAGAAATATATATATAGGGGTCAGGTGATGAATAAAATTTTTTACTATGAGCTGCACGTACTTTTTCAGGGCCGGAATTATGATAATGTCAGTTGGTTACTATAATAGGAAATAAAATTCTGACTGGCATTATCAAAAATCATCTAAAAAAGGAATGATTTTCATGATTTTTTTTTTACGCAAAGACATATGCGCGCGGTTTGGATTAAATATTAAATGCGGAGTTCAATATTTGACGAGAATCAGTAAAGCAAAAAATTTAATATTTTTGAAAATTTTACAAAATTGTCACTGACTTATCGCATGACGCAAATCTTCAAAAAGTAACACTTGCCGCTATAATTTAGAATTTAGATGAAGGGATGTTAAAATATTATGCAAGAAAAACCGACTAATAAAAATCTCTTAGTTAGCCTAATGAAAATATTTAATAGATTACACATATTAGATGATTAAATAAAAAAGATCTATATAGAATTTAACTGTATAACAAGGTAAATCCGTATCGTTTGCATAAAATTATATTTTTTCTTGAATTAATTCCAAAGGATCTTTAACATTGACTTTAACATCTTCAGGGTTTCATATGATTTTTTCTCTAGAGTGATTAAGCCATGGATTAAATTCAAGATCTTCTAGGTCGTCAGAAAAAGTATCAAAAAATCTGAAAAATAAAGGTGAGTTTCTTCAATTACCTCATTCACCATCAGTTTCTTCATCATAGGATTCGATAGGGCGTCCTCTGATACATTTCATTGCCAAAACAATTAAGAAAAGAAATTGATAAGATACCACTAAATATAGCGATTCGATAGAAGTAAACAAAGAACAAACTTTTTTACACAAGATGCTATAGACTATAGATAATATGGTACTATGTTATAAATTTCTAATATTAGGAAGTTTATTCCTACATCTCCGTTATTCAAAAAAGTTAATTTTCCTGAAATTCCATGCGAATATCACCTTCCGGGCAGTAAACCATGGTTCGACAGTGTTAGGCAAAGATGTAAAAATGTTGACCCCGTTGGATATGCTAACGCTGTGAAAGATGAGCGTACGAGGGATGAGTCTATTAAAAAACAAAAACTCCTTTAAGGAATTAAATGCAAGTGAGAAGAGACTGGAACAAAGACAAACAGAGATCATGCACCTCACAACTTTTACTACTACGTTTCACGAAAAAATGTCTAAATTACGTAATTGTATTAAATCTAAAGCTCGCAAACCTAAAGCAGTACGGGACACTGCTAGAGATGAAATACTTAAACTTTCATTAAATTTTAATGAGACTATTAAAGATTATTATGAGGATAGAGAAATTCCAGAACCTATCTATTCTGATACATCAGATGATACCAAGAACATAGAGAGAAGACCACGTAAACGAGATACTTCTCATAATACTAACATCAATTATTTTAAACAGTCGCTACCTTCAAAACGTATGCGCCCATTGATGGGAATTGATAATGATTTTTTATTATTAGATAATTCTATAACTCGCGTTTAATTTAGTTTTTTTGTACATTTGTATGGCATTAGAATGTTTTACCCCAGTAGTATAGTTTACTACATCAATATTATTTTACCCCTTTTTTTACAAACAATTTGAATAGTGTGAATAATTCCACTCTAACAGTATTTACAGGTGGCGGTCAATTTATTGGCTGAAAGAAAAATACGGATTTTTCTCTTTTTGTAGTAAAATTGTTGCTCTGTTTATTAACTGATCCCTTTACTGGAAGTGGTACGGGGATAGTCTTGGTTTATTATAATTAGAAGATAGGGTCCGTCGAGCCTTTTCTGATGGATGATAGATCTCAGATGGAACGTTCATGCATCGAACTATGTTCCTTTTTATGATCCTTACTGACTTCACATAAAATAAATAAATAAATAAATATAAATTTCTAATATTAATCGTGGCCAGCAATTTGCCAATTTTAGTATCATTATTCAGAATCTTAAGCAGCCGCGTCGCGTACTTATCAATTAATTTAAGATTGATCTTAATGGGAATAGCAATTTATATATGTAGTGTTTCAATCCGTTTATCCGCAATACGTATCCGTGAACGGATATCCACCATATACGGTTATCCGGATAGGATTTTTTAAACTGATACGGATGAGAGTATTGGAGGATATCCGCAATGGATCATCCGGTTTATCCGTATCACTAAAGGATCCTGGTGGTTCGTAACGGATCGTCCGGATTATCTGTATCACTAACGGATTATCCAGATATTATCATATCTAATTTCGTTAGATCCTTCGGTTCTTCGACCACCTGGACTTCGGAGACAATAGGTAGGTTGACTTTTTTTTATTTCTTTTTTCGTTACTTTCTTTTTGTTTCATTTCACTAATTTACTACTTCTTCTTTCCCTGTAAAAAAAGTCGATCCGTTTTTCATATTCTATCTTTTTTCCGTAAAACCTTATATCACGGAATTTATCGAATTATTTACATTTTCCGTGAATGGATCCGTGAAAGGCTCATTTTTACGGTTTTTTCGGAAACAACGGATAAAATTTTTTGTAGAGTTTAAGTCCTTCGGTTCTTCAGCCACTTAAACTTTGGAGACACCGTAGTAAATCTCCATATATTTAGAAAGGATATCCGGATGGATCCGTTAGGATATCCGGATAATCTTCGATCCGTCACTACGGATATCTGAATTGTATTTTATTAGACGGATCGGATTGACGGATATCGGATTATCCGCGGATTGAAATAAACAAATATAGATAAGTTAACATACAGATTTTAAGGATTAACTATAATTCCAACTACATTTCAAAAAAATTTTATTTGCTTAAACTAGAAATTGACTTATTAGCAGGGGAGCTGCCATTCGATTCATTCATTGTATTATAAGATAATAAACCATCTAAAAGAGGAAACCAAATAGTGTAGCTTTATTCACTAATAAAAAAAAAAATCTGTATAACTAAAAAAAATTTGTCTGACGTTTGGACTAGTCTCCGTATAAATAATTTGAATTGTATAACTTGAAATCCCATGCCATATAATTGAACCCCGTGACAAGCCTCCACCTGATCTATTTATGGTCAAACCTATGCATTCCAATCAACTAATCCAACTTAAATTTTACCTTAATCAGAATTATTTTGTCCGATTTTTTTTTAAAAAATTTTCAAACTGGAAAATTTGTTTTTTGGAATTTTTTTCGTACTTATTTTTTTTTTCGGATTCCTTTTTTTTCAGAAATTTCCCTTTTTTTTAAACTGATTTCCTTTCTTTATCCTTTTTCTTCTCTCAAATTTTTTATTATATTAAATGTATTTACAAAATTATTATTTTTTAAAAAAAATCAATATAACATATCAGATATAGGAAAATTGACCAACGTTGATAGAAAGATGAGTAAGATTTTTTCAATTAAATTGAACGCTAGCTTTCTCTGGATAGATAATTGCTACTTTATGTATTACCAGAGATAGATTTGGATATAGACGCAGATTATACAATGATAAATTAATATATAGCTTGAAATTTAAAGATCATTACAGGAAATCTTGGAAAACCAGGAAAGAAACAAGAAACATTTAGTTGCTAAAGATTCTGAAAAATGCCGAATATAATAGAACGATAAGAATATACATGCTAACACAGTTACAAAAGTTACACCATCAAAAGTTCCACCAAACAGTAACACTTCGAATACATGTTTTATCAGAGAAGATCCGCCAGTTATCTATGCATAAATCAATAATTGTGTCATGCATATGAAAGAAAAGCAAATCTAGGAAAGCAACAATACAAAAAGCAAAGGGAAGAATGATAAAGATAAATCATTTCGAAAAAGTTTCTAAATTACCTTTATAGTATTATAATTCTTAAAATTAATCGCTCAAAAATTTCTACACCTTATATTATGTATAAATCTTTCAATAACGATGTATTACTTAGCAACCTTACTCTCATTATTTTTTTATTAGTAAATAAATTTCTTGTATATCAAATTTTTTTTTTATACTCAGAATACTGTACGTATCTTACGCCCCGAAGAAAAGTTCTGATTTGATTTGATCATATTTATTTCTAAAGCGCTAACATGCTTCTCTCAACTATATAGTTATAAATTTTAATCTCTTAATGAGTGAATAATTAAATATATTAAACTATTAACAATTTCCACCTGCATCTTCAACCCGAATTGACTTTTACTCAAAAAAAAAAGAAATTTAAAAAATTATATTACTCAAGAAACAAAAAAGAAAGTACAATATAATAATACATCTTTATTTACACTTGATGATATAATTGAATCAAGATAAATGAATGGTGTAAAGAATCTAATACAAAATATAACATATATATATACAATTATTTTATATTACAAGAATCAAAATATGTAATATTTATTTACTTCCTTAACTAACTCTTTACTATATGTTATATTAATACCAAGAATATTGTAAATAAATAATTCCATTTCCGCACTCATATTAAAATCTGAAGTTAAAAAAGGATTGATAATAATAGCCCAAAAGAAACTCATTATATCATAATAATAACTAGTATGTCTCATTTTAAACATTACTTTAAATGCCAATATAATAATATTAATCAGTACATAAAAAATAAAATAAAACAAGAAAATAATAGGAAACATTCCAATTGATACTATAAATGAAAGTGGAAGGATAAAAATCAACACGATTATAGAAATCCATCTCTTATGATTTTTTAATATATTTTCAATTGATTTTTTGGATATTTCAATAGATATATCAAAGAGGGTTACAAAATATTTTACAATAATAAAAATTGAAACTACCATTGTTAAATAGAATAATACAACAAGGATATAAGCGATAAAAATTGCGATCAAATCAAATAAGAAAACAAGTAAAAGGATTATTAATGACATTATAATTACACCAATATTAACTTTTTTCTCTGGAAATTTGGAGGAATGAAAATTCCAACACTCCTTTGAAAATTCTATAGAATCATTGATAGGTTTAAATATTAAAGAATCTATTAATAAATTTTTATCATCAGAATGCTCGCAAAAATGTTGATAAATTAATCGTGCAATTGCCGCCGTAGATGATATTAAATAAAATGGATATTCCGGTCTTCGTGCAATTGTTACTATTGGATTTATTATAGTGATAAATATTATAAACGCAATAAAAGTTATTATACAACATGGAATGTATAAAATGATTATAATGGGTGATAATATAAATAAATAAATTCTTATTCTAACATATTCTTCTTTCGTTGTAAAAATGAATGAATACAGTTGATATATTGAAGGAAGATACCAAATTAATGAAATGAAGAGATTTGGTATCAGAATAAGCAAACATACGGGTAAGAGATAAATAATAAAATCTAAAATAATTATTATTATGATAGAAATAGAGTTTCTTAAGGACATTGTTTTAAGGAACGATAAAAAAGTTAAAAAAGTTTTACTGAAACCGCATTATTACGATTTTTGTATTAGTTTTTGTGATACGAAAATAAATTGCGTGCAGACCAATCTTGCAACGTCGATCGGAAGGATGGCTTTCACGTGTTTTATCCATTAGTCTAGACTAATTGACTATCTTTTGAGTGACGTAGTTGACGATAACCAAATAAACCTGACGTATGTAGTTAATATATATTTGGAATAAACAAAATTTAAGTAAAAATTTAAAATTTTAAAAGTATTTAAATTAACGCCGCATTATTTTTTTAAAAAAAACTTTCACCCAAAGGTTGCGAACATGACAACAAAAATTTTACAGGACTTTACTCGATTATTAGAAAATGAAGAATATTGTGATGTTACGATAAATGTCGGTAAAGATCGTAATACAAAAATCTTTAAGGCACACAAGAATATTTTGTGTTACCGTTCTCCGCATTTAAAACGAGTTTTGGCTTCAAAGAATTCTATTGATTTTCCAAAGATCTCGCCAGAAATATTCAAAGTTGTATTAAAGTAAGTCATTCAGTAATATAAAATGTTTATAATTAAATTTTCATAATTATTTTTTTTTCTAAAAAGACAAATTATTATAATAAAGATATATTTATAGCGGAATTATCTCGTTGGATGAAGAAGAATGTTCAAACATTTTAAAAATTTTGGTTATTGCGGATGAACTATTACTCCAAGATCTAGTTGATCAAATACAAAAATATTTGGTCGATAATAAATCATCATGGATGGAACAACATTTTGAATTGGTTCATCAAACAAATTTTCAATCAAATTCATTATTAGAACTTCAAAAATTTTGTACAAATTTTATGGCCAAATTTCCTGGGAAAATATTTATATCATCTGATCTCACCAAGTTTCCGGAAAAATCTTTAACTTCACTTATTAAAAGAGATGATTTACAAATGAAAGAAATTGAAATTTGGGAAATTATATTAAAATGGGGTCTTGCGCAAAATTTAAATCTCATCTCAGATCCTGACACTTGGTTAGATGATGGATTCAAATCAATGAAAAATACTTTACAAAATTGTTTACCTTTAATTAGATTTTATAGCTTATCATCTAAAGAATTCTTTCACAGAGTGGAACCATATAAAAAATTATTAAATCAACAACTTTATAAAGAATTGTTAAGTTCTTATATGGATCCAGATATTAAAGCGAATGAAAATATTTCACTTCCTAGAAGTTTAAAAATTAATGGAATTATTGATTCAAAAATTGTTGATTTAAATATTGTTTCTTTAATTACAAGATGGATTGATAAAGTGGATGTTAATATTAAATTTGCTCAATTTAGAGAATTATATTTACCATATAAATTTCAATTATTATTAAGAGGAAGTCGAGATGGATTTACTCCAAAAAGATTTCATGAATTATGTGATGATAAACCTTGCACTGTTACTTTTATTAAAATAAAAGGAACGGGTGAAATTATTGGTGGATATAACCCAACTGTATGGTTATCTTCTGGTGGTTGGGGCAAAATTAAGGATAGCTTTATATTTTCTTTTAAGAGCAAGAAGGAATTTTTCAAAGATCCAATTTTAAGTAAAGTGAAAGATTATAATTACGCATTAAATCGACTTCTTGAAAGACACGGTCCTTTTTTTGGCGGTGATATTTTGATATATTCGGAAGATAGCAGAACAAATTATAGTACGAGTTATTGTCAACAAACTTTTTATGAAAAGAAGATAAGAAATACTATAGATAAATTTTCGATGGATGATTATGAAGTATTTCAACTCATAAGTAGGTAACTTACAATTTATAAAAAGGCCAGATCACTTGTACAATTACAATGAAAATATAAAAATAAAACCTTTTTAAAATCAATCAAAATACAAATATATTGTAGTAACTTTATTGAGATCAGCTCTTTCATAAAAATTAGTTGGTAATTCTACAAACATATATCCGCCTAACGAAATAGTGCGAAGATAGTTTCTAATTGAGTGTGAATACGTGAATTCAGATCCAGTGTGCTTTTATTTTGTCGTCGTCACGTCATTGTCTTCGTCATCCTGGAAATATTTTGATAAATTTGCAAGAAATTTATAAATCTTACGTATACAAGGTTACACCTTTATATATATTATCTAAATTCTATCTAGGATTTTGGTGCGAAACTTGCCTGAAGATACGATCTAATTTCATTACTCTGAAGAAAAAAAATATGATGAAAATTAAATAAAAGTAATAATACTACAACCAATCGTTTCCCGGCAGGACATTTTCCCGAAAGCCTAACACCGGCACTCCGGCAGCTTGATCGCGTATTCCTCCGGGCATACTAGTCGTCCGTCGGTAACTCGTGCCGTAACCTAACCAATTTCAAACTTATAATCTTAAAGATTTTCTTCGTATTCTTATGTAATCAAATTACGTAATGTGTAGATCATAATCAAAAGTATATAATGCCGGAATTACACATTATGGAAACTTTATTCCGCATTTTATTTAAATTAAATTTTATTGAGTGAAACAAACATTGCATAATATAATATACATATTCATTTTCTTTTATAAAGAAAAAAAAATTATTCTCTTTTAGTTAATATAATTAAATGACACCCGAACAAAATATTTCAAAAGTAAACTCGCCTATCGCAAGTCTTCCACCTGAACTTTTTGCCAAATTTTGCGCTTACTTACCACCGGCTGATTTATTTACCCTTTCTCAAGTTTGTCGTAAATTTCATGGATATTTATGTGCCCCAAACTCTTTTTCTACTCAACAAATATGGAAAGAATCACGTTTGAAATTTATGCCAAAAGAAGAAATGCCTCCGCCGAAAGGGATGAGTGAAAAAAATTATGTTGAATTATTAATGATGGACCGAGGTTGTCAAACTTGTAAACAAATTAAAATATGTAAAATTTATTGGGAATTTGAAGTTAGAATTTGTGAAGAATGCTTTTTGGTTAAAACTGTAAAGTAAGTTTTAATGAATTTTAATTTATTTTAATTATTTTTTTTATTTTATTTTTCTTTTCTTTTTTTTTTTTTTTTAAAAAAAAAAAAAAAAAAAAAAAAAAAGGGATTTTTTTTTTTTTATTTTTTTAAAATGAAAAAAAAAAATTTTTTTTTTTTTAAAAAAAAAAAAATAATAATAATTTAGCGAGTATAAATTATTATGGTCAAATTATCCACAAGAATTCCTTAATACCATGCCACATACCTATTACTTTTATGGAAAGTATTATTGGATAGAACAAATACATATTGCATATTCTCAATATTATAGTTTATCAAAGGAAGATTTAAAAAATTGGTTGGATAGTAAAAAACTCATTTTTGATTCTACAATGGAATATGCTACAAAACGTGGTATGAAACATGACACAAAGCGCCCCAGTCGTTTGTCAAGGCATAATTGAATGTAGAAAGTATTAGTTAAGGAGACGTGGGTAATATTTAAGGTGTAATTTAATAATATTTAATAAGTACTCAAACATTACCTAATTTTTTTTTTTTTGGAGAGGTGTTATGATAATGGAGTACTTTATATAACCTATTACTGTACATATATGTGAACTTTTTCTAAATTATAAAAATGATAACATAATTTAAATTTTAAAACAAAGCATTTATACTTAGTGGCATGTAACGTTGTCATATTATGATGTAATTAATAAGTCATTAATTGACATATGACGAGCATAAATAAAAAATAAAGAACAATAATTTTGTTTACGTTCATAAAATATCCAACATATCTTCTCTATACTTTATTTCAACCCCACAACATATATAAATTATATCTTCGATTTCTAAGAATGGTTCTATAACAATTACCCAAATCAAGTCTATGACATCATAAAATCCATTCCTTCTATAAAGTTCAATCGATTTTGTAATTATACTAAATAATATGCTAATTATAATCAAAAGAACAAGAGATATGCTAAAAAGACATAAAAAAGTATATGCTAATATCGCAATGATAAAAAGAAACAATAACATAAAATAATAAAGTTTACGACGAGTGAACATATGTAATAATTTTGATAATAAACCATTTATAAAACTATATAATTTTATTCTAAACATTAGGGAATAAGTAACTATTAATAAGATAATATATGGTAGAATTAATATTATAATAAAAATGATTGCTATAAAGTCTAAAATACTTATTGATTTAAGAATCATAAATTTGCAAATATATGAATCGTCAAGTTTGATTCTTTTTGAAATTTTGACGGAATTAAAATACCAATACTGTTTGATAAAAAGCATAACTTCTCTGATTCTTTCCAATACTAAAGAATCTGTTAAATAGTCTTCATTAGAATAATCATTCTTATATTTATAAATTAAGCGTATTATTGCGACTGTTAAAGAAAGTGAATAAAGTGGATACTCAGATCTCTGTATGATTGTTATTAATGGGTTAATAAGTGAAAAAAAGATGCAATATCCAATAGAAAATATTATAGAGAATGGAATATATAAAATTATAATTATAGGTGAAAGTAAAAATAAATAAATTCTTATTCTTAAATCATATTCTTTTTCTATGAAAATAAATGAATATAATTGATATATTGAAGGAAAATACCAGATTAATGTTATTATAAAGTTTATTATTAGGCTTAATATATATATAGGTATTAAATAGATAAAATCAAGAGGGATTAGAATTACAAGAGGAAAAAATTTCGCGTAAATCATTTTTTTTTAAAGAGAAAATAATTTCCGTGATTTGATTCATTATTTAATACTTAATATGTCGTACAAACATCATGTGTTTTTATCCCTCGATGATCTCGAATAAGTTGTATATATTGTGCATCATTAAACAACGTTTCTGCAATTATTCAATCTTGTCAAATAAAATCGAGTATTTGGTTTATAAACAACGTTTCCATTATATTCGTTTAAATATCAAAAAAAGTTCATTCAAAATTAAAAACAGCAATTAAAAAAAAAATACGTTTATAGTTAATATGTATATACGTAATCATGCATTGTGTAATGCAGATCACACCCTTATAAGTCCTATAAAATGAAATTAAGATTTTAATTCAATAATAAATAATATCCCTTTTGATTTCCTTAATAAAAAATGCCACCAATTACAGAACTTCCACCTGAACTATTCATTGAAATATGCACTTTTTTACCACCATCTGATTTATTCATTCTTTCTCAAGTATGTCGAAAATTTTATGGATTTTTATGTGTTCCAACTTCTTCTACTACCCAACAAATATGGAAAGAATCATATTCACGATATATACCAAAAGAAAATATTCCTCAACCAAAAGGAATGAAAACAACAAAATATGTTGAATTATTAATGATGGAACGAGGTTGTCAAATTTGTAAGCAAGTTATGAGATGTAAAATTTATTGGGAATTTGAAGTTAGATGCTGTAAAGAATGCTTTTTAAAGAAAACCGTGACGTATGTTTCTATTTACTTTTAATTAAAAAATTTAAATATCAATACTCTCTATAAATGCACTCCTCATATGATCATGTGCATAATTTTCAAAATGGTGCATTTAAAGAGGGTGTGCGCTTTTAGAGGGTAAAATAATTATAAAACAGATAAGCTTTGGACCGGACTAAAGGATGCATTTGTGGAGGGTATAAATAGTTGATACATTTATTATGGTTGATGCATTTATGGAGAGCTGACTGTAATGATATTTTGCATTAATTAACATAATATATATATATATATATACTAATTTTCTTCAAAAATTTAGTGAAATCGATAATTATCCAAAAGAATTGCTTAAGATCATGCCATACGTGTGTTACAATCATGAGAAATATTATTGGATTGAACAAATAGATTTTGAATACTTTAAATCTTATGGTTTATCAGAAAAAAACTTACCTATCCTGATTAGATGGTAAAAACTCATTTATGAAATATATTTTTAATAAATTAAAAATTTTATTTGAATTAGTGTTTCAAATGAGAATGAAATGGTAAAATTAACAAGTTATTTAAGATTAGTACTAATTAAACATGATTATTAACATCGTTAAGGTAAATTAAGAAATTCATTTTTAAAAAAAAGAGAGAGGGAAAAGCAAAATTACAATATATATGATTATACTATCACATCTTATGCTATATCTAAAATTTCTTTATCAAAAAGATTTCTATTGATAGCTTTTTCGATAAATTGATAATTGATCTATCACTACTATAATTATAGCAATAATTCTTATTGTATATGTTTTATGTAAGCACTGGACATTTTTCACGTATGTTATTGATCACTTTATAATAGTGATACACAAATTTTGGTCACTTTATAATTAGTGATATACAAAATTTTAATCACTTTATTATAAAATAATAAATAAGATACACGAAAAAGGTCTCAGTTGCTTACGTCATACATATCCAATAACTTTATTATCAGTTATCATCTACTTATTGATCATATATTAAGTATTATAATTTGAAGAATAACCATTGAAAAGCATTCTAATTGTTTTAAAAATAAAATATCAACTGAAATTTTTTCAATCATTGTTCAATTCCATCACTATTATTTTGAGAATAACATATTATTTTTGATCCCTGAATATCGTATTTATTTTTTACAATACCCTATAAAAATTTTATCCGTTATTTCTGTAAAAAACTCGGTAAAAATGAGCCTTTCGCGGATCCATTCACGGAAAATGTAAATGATTCGATAAATTCCGTGATATAAGGTTATTAATTCCGGAAATATAAGCCTTTTACGGAAAAAAAATGGAATGTAAAAAACGGATCGACTTTTTTACAGGGCTAAATGATTTTGAAAATGGATAATAAAAGGCCTATCAAATTTTGACTCACCATAAATTTGTGCTCTCCACAAATGTATTCTTTAGTCCGTCCCAAACTTATATTTTTACTCTCCATAAATGCACTGCACATCCTCTTTAAATACACTATTTTGGAATTTATATATATGGTTCTAAGAGAGATTTATAGAGAGTAACTATATTAGATTATGGAATGAATGACGCCAAGATAAGGTAAGATAAAGAAAAAATCAAAAAAGTAACTTTTGTGATAATGAATATACTGTACAGGAGTTACGGGTAGAATACTAAAAAATTGGGATCTCTAAAAAATCCGATATTCAATCTTAATGGTCAAAGAATCTCGACGGTTAAAATCCTGCTGATAAAATCCCGAAATTTAGAAGCCTAAGATTCAAATAAATTTGTAATACGATAATCCCTTTAAAACCGAAATAATAAAGAAAATGTTGTATGTTATTCCACGATCTTCCCGATTAATAATCTGCTTTGAACGTCGCTCATCACATAGTAGTTTTTAATTAAAATATTCATACATATCTACGCAAAGAATTATGAACACATTTCATATGCTTCCTATAGAAATGATCTTAGCTTTACAGAACTCATTATATCAATAAGATAAAACTTAACAATTTAGTTTTATCATTGGTTTAATATCATTATAATCAAATTTTGTATCAAGAAAATATAATTATTATTTCTTTTTTTTATAGATAAATTTTATTTTTACAAAAATGTTAAAAGATGTATTCTTTAAGTTGAACTGAAATTATTTATTTATTAATTAGTTTATGAAGAAACTTTTATAAATAAATAATTCATTGATATTAAGTCAAAGTAATGTGTATATAAACGAAAAATAATAATTATCTATTACAGGATTTATTATGACTTATTCAGATTTCAAATCTAGATTTGTAGGTGGTGATGGTGAAGTTGATGAAATTATAACTTCTAAAATTCTAACAATTTCATCAATTTTAGGACGCTTTTCGGGGTTTTCATCCCAGTACTCTGTATAAAAGTCATAATATTCATCAGGTGATGGATTAACTCTCTGTTCTCGAACTCCATTAGCAAGTTTTGTCATAATCATAAAATCGGAAAGTTCAGGCATTTTTCCGCATGATATTTCCCATAATAATACTCCAAAGCTAAATATCAGATGCCTTAATCTTTTATATACTTTCTGCTTATGACACTATGGATCCCTTTCAAAAGAGAATTTGATGTTATTAAAGATTCTTCTTTCGATAAACCAAAATTTGCAATTAACATTCAATCTCGATGAACAAATACATTTTTTGTATGCTAAATAATAAAATAGATTTAATAACATTAGATTATATATATTTTAACTCGTATTAACATATTTAGCCAGAAAGACGCAATAAATTGGTTATACATGACTGATATACTAATTTATAAAAGCACCATCAGAACAGCAGATTGGGATGCAATCTTTCTTTTGCCTTGACCAAACTCACCCAGGATCGTCAAGCAGGGTATAGCCCTTGTAAATTATGAGCGCGAACATCATTTTATTTACAAGGTAAAAATTATTGTTTATTTGTGAGATTATTAAACATTAAACAAGCGTCTCAAGGAACATGTCTTTCTGGTAAGCTGCAGCGACTAAAGATGTGTCTAAAATCAAAATATTCGTACATATGTTTGAAACCTTGGTGGAAGTATAAAAAGAAGAATTTAAGCTAGAATAATATTAATACTGGACAACTTGAAATTTTTCTTAACACGAACTTAGTATGCCAAAAAGTTATGAAATAGTTGCAGTACTTGCAGACCAAAAATTTATAATTATTCTAAGTTAGAGATAAAAAAAAAATTCATTTATCAAAGATTTAGGAATTTTTTAAAAAAATGATCAAGTATTTATCCTTAGAAATCAGATCAGTCCGAAACGGGTCGGGTAACATCATTGACACTTTGTTGGCGATAATTGAAAAATTTAAAGATTACCATAAAGACAAGTGAATTATAATTTATAAATATTAACTTTATTCTCAGTTTAATATAATTATAACATGGCGCGTTGGTATTACATACAATTTTTCAACAGAAAATTTTCATGATGTTTACGGATTTACATAATTTATATTTAAAATTGCAGTTTACAAAAATTAGAACTCGAAGTTCTTAAAATGTAAAAATGTCAGATATTTTGGACATAGGCGTAGATTTTAATATTAGGATTAATATATGAAACGAACTGTCGAAGTATAATTCTTTATTATTATTATTTATAACATAAATATTAGAATAATATTTCTGCAATTATATAAATTTATTATTTATGGTAATATCTAAATGAAATATTTATTTCATTTATTCTTAATTGTAAATCGGATATGATACTATACCGTTTATACGATTACTTACGACCAGATGGCTCACTTATTATCGATAATCGATATAATAAAATACATACTGCAATTCCACCGTTAATAGATATTTAATGATAATTCATCTTTTCTCATCTTGAAGTTCTGAAAAACTCGGTAGTTACTTCACAATCGTCGTTACATTCATTGTTATCATAACATCAAGATATTCCTAAATATAGTTATGGCAGTAATGGTATCGTCATTATGTTATTCCCAATATTTCTATACATTGAATTTGAATTTCTATTGAAGCCTGGTCTCATTTTCTCTTTTAGACGAGATATTGTTGAAATCAATTTGTTGCCGTGATTGAGTGACAGTGTAAGTATAGTCGACAACGTCATTTTGATAAAATCCATTTCCGTGTAATGGTGGTATTAGTAATATTGGATATATTCGCGATACTGGTTATTTTCATATTTTTCCATGATTTTCATTAAATTATATGCATTTTCATATTTTAATAAATAAAATTGAATCAATTTTTTATGATCGGTCCCAGAAAACCCTATGATGATGGTAAAATTTAGGAAAGTCTGTGATGCGATAAAATATTAATTCAGTCTTACTTTATTCTCTGCTGCACCTGATATTTCACGGAAAAATAACGCTGTTTTCGGTTAATTTGTTTGAAAATGACCATTATCCTGAAATGGCTGATTTAAAGAATATATAGCTAACATCGTCAAGCGAAAATTGCAACTAACAAGTAACTGTCGTGGTGACTCTAATTTGAATATTTCACGATTAATTTCTATAACCATAAATTCAATACATACAGGCCATGACTCAAGTTAAATCAGTGCCAAATATTTAATTGATTATAATGTCCTTAATAATAATACTTTATAAAATGAGCTATTTCTATTCATAATCAATAAAAAAAATGTATATAAATATCTCAAATAATAAATCAATTTTAATCACCACAGATCCTTCTTTTTTAAAAGAAGTAATATTGGTACACCCCGCGTTTCATATAAATGTTCTCCATGCACGCCATTCACATAGTTAGGAAGATACAGTTCTAAAACGGTTCCACGCAATTCTCTTGATTCAACCATTATTTATCAAAAATTGTACCCTTAATCTCATGTAAAGTTCTTCTCAAGAAAGCTGTTAATGCCAATCTTTAAAAAAATTTATATTATTCAGTGTTAAAGCTTATTTATAGTGATATTATGCACATAAATTAATTAAAAAAATAAAACCTCTAGTAATTGATTAATATTTAGGACGATAATATACTTTTCGAAAAAGAGTGAACGAAAACAAGTGACTTATATTTACTTCAGTAACAAAGTTACTCATCTTGTAAACTTCTTACCGTCCCTTAGTGGTGACGAGTTTTCCTATAATGATAGGGTCTCATTACAAATGAAAGAATTAAATGAAATTATTACATTTCTCCTTGAAAGAAATGAACATCAAGACGACTCAAGCTACGCCTTGACGCAATAATCTGCCTTTAGAATTGCGGCAGAAGTACAAATATATTCACCAACTTAATTCCTTGTAAGAATTTTTATTAAAACTACTTCCCAGACGGATTCGTCAATTCAACGCACGAACTAATTATTAGAATTTTTAAAGTCACAGCCATCTTACGACTATTTCACATACAGTACCGCTTTCTCCTTCTTCAACACTTATTATATCTGAGAATTTAATATTTAATATGGGTTGTTTTTATTTGAGATTTTGGGATTCAAGCCAAAGGGTGTAAAATATGCAGACCACACGACAAATTATGTCTTGTACAATCGTATTGCAGCGTTTAAATACCCTCTAAATAATCTAATAATCTTTTTTTGATTTAATACTTTTCTAATCATAATTTAGGTCATAGACATTTAGCATAATGTACAACGATTTTAATTCATTTAATCTCATACAGATTTAAAAGCATACAAATACAGCGCGTTACATTACATTATATCACTAAATTATATGAACATATCTCATAACTCGTCATAAATACGAAACATTGGTTCCCTAAGCAAATTTAATTAATGTTAAGTAGCTAATTTATACTCACGATAAAATACTATCCGAAATCCTAGAGATGCAACGTTTGTGTATCAATCAATTATTTGTCATACTTTCTTCAGGTCTAACTTATAAAATCTGCGCAATGATCTTTGTTGTTGGCAAGCACACCATTAATTCCGTCTCACCATTTTCAACAAGGTTACGCAAACGGTAAAGAAGCTTTGTGTAGAGAAGTGAAATTGAAGCAGATATGTTTAAGAGAAACAGACAAAAGATCAAAGATCCTGCAAGTTTATATATTAAGGGGCGTCCTTAACGTACAGTAGGGGTGTACAATATTAACGTACAAACTGGCCCGAGTTTAGGAGTTATGCACTTGCACGTGATAGCGTTAACGTTAACTCCGGCCAGTTCGTACATTAATATCGTACACCCCCACTGTATATTAAGGAATCCCTATATTAAGTTTCACAAAGCGTGTAGTCCAATGAAAGAGATAGAAAAAATCATTCTCATTTGATCTTGTTGCTTATACTGTCCTCAACCAAGTTAAAGAATTATGATTGATTCTCAAATTCCAAAATTAGACACGAAATTGAAAATAGAAGTAACAGTAATAAATAACCTGCTTGAAAAATAATAATATAACTTACGCGATGAATTGATACTATGTTCGTAAAGATGAATAACTCACCTTGTTTGATCTCATGATTCTTGTTGATATAAAGTTCATCGAACTTAATAATTCGCGTGAAAATCCTTTTTGATTTTCACAAAGTCTTAGCAGTTAAGCGTGTTGAGAAAAATAGTGATATACAACTACATTAAATTCATTCCAAATTTAATTTGCATCCAAATGTTTTATGTCTTATTACCGATTTTAAATGGGTTCTTCGTTGTCATTGTTCGTGACACTGCAAAAACGTAGTTAAAATGGAAAATAACGTGGTAAAAACTCTCTTCATTCGGACAATGAACGAGAAATTTTATAAAAAAGAAGCTGCAAACATCAACAATGATCTAACTGTCCTATCAAGTAAGCTCTTAATGAAACCTGATTGAAAAACTGAAACGAGCTTAAATTAGTATCATATGATTCGTTTGATACCCCATAAATAAATATTTTTATAGGGATGGGATGTTACTATAGCATTTTTTTCAATCTCTTTTCGGCTTCCAAACTTCTCAAACTTACCTCTACATAGTTGAAATAAACAGATCAGTGAGTTGACCGTCTCATTGAAGTTTTTATTACATTACATTTTCCCATACAAGAACCTAAAGTGAAGAAGTACGAACGCTTCAGTGTATAGTATATATAGTACAACACAACCCAATACTTACATCTTGATAACGTGCTAAATCGCTAATAGCTAATTTATAAACATTACTTTGAAAGTAAACAATAATTAATTTTCTTTGCTTTGTTCTATCCGTAGATATTTCTTTAAAGTAGTTTTAACAGACTTCCGAAATATCTAAAAAGTCTATGAATTAGAATGCATCGTTATATCCCTCGTTATGTAAAATCATTTTCATCTAATACACGTTGATAACCGTCCGTTCTGTAATAATTAAGTACCTTGATGTAATTTCACTCTCTTACTTATCTCGGAGCCTTACCTCAATAATCCAACTTTTTTTACACCATTTCGACATTTATAATCATCATAAAGTCCAAAGAACTCACGATCAAATATTCTGTAGTAATGTACACAATGGGAATCGAACCAGAACCTGAACCTAGGAATGGACCATATTCCAGACCTAAATTCTTAATTCTCCTCCTGATACTCTAATGGAATATATAATTTAACGCGATTTCCCGAGCAATTCCATGAGCAATTCCATATTATACATTTCAGATTTAAAAAATAGGAATGTCCCCCTTGATTTTGTTATTAATAACATACCGTATAGCGCTGCATAAAACACCCCGGTGTTATTCAAGAAACCCGGCCTAGATTGTATAACACCTCCCAAATATTGGGAGATGGGAGGATGATACAAATATTCGTTACTGATCAATAT